>PVKU01004063.1:0-157701 GCA_004027475.1 Anoura caudifer
AAAAGAAAGCCACCTGGTTTTCTAAAGTAGACACTGATGGTGGATGTGATTCGTTTTGCTAGTTCTGTCTGGGTCACTGGAGGTAAGCCACATTCTGCAGTTTGGAGTCCCTTGGATAATAATCTTAATGAAATGCTGCATGATGAAAATTTGAATGGATTTGTTTCCAGCCTCTGGCATTCAGACTAATCATAGTGTCGTACTAATGGAAATTCTCATGGGAAAGTGTACCAGAAGCCAAATGTTATACAAATGATGGGTGGATATTGTCAGGAGGAAATTCTCCATGGGTCCATCTTAGTAGACATGTTGCAACCAAAGGCACTAATTGCCTTTGTTCTAGAATAATCTGTTAAAGTTGTTTGTATGTTGAAAAAACATTTGACAACCTTGGAAGATGGAGGAAGGGTCTCCTTCCAGAGCAAACAATAAGTGAATTTATAGTCTTGGGAGACAGAGTGTATCCCTCCAGTGCAAAGGAATAGACATGCAAGGAATATGCATGCATATGGCCTATTATAAAAGATTGGATTTCCTAAGCTCATGGTTCCTTTCCTATAATACAATCTATTACGTGAGCAGCTGTTTTCCAATCCTGTTCGTGTGGCCCTGTGGAAACTGGGCCTCAGGGGAGCAGCAACAATTAGGACTTTATGATATTCTGGCCATCCGTGTTGTGAGGAGCAAACTGTCCTTCATCTCTGACCTAGGGGTGTTTTGGCTTCTGTTAGCAATTGAGGAAGTATGGTGAGCTAACTTGCTAAATGCAATTATGTAAAATCTCACATCCCCCGTAGTTCTTGACACATTCCTCTGAACATCCTATGAGGCATATGCTGAGTCCACAAGGCTGAAAAAGGATGACCAGAGTGCCTATTTGCCAAAAAAATCAAAAGCTTTACCAAAAGAACAAACCACATATCTCCCATCCTTTAATAAAATCAGCTTCTATAACAGCTGAGAACTCTCAATTTCATTGAAAACAAACACGCAAAAAAAAACCTTTAATAAGAAAAGGAGACACCTATCCTTTACATTTATTCCCTATATTTCCTAGCTATTATCAGTTACTAGGTCAACTATTATTTAAGATTTGAGGCCGCAGGACAGGTAGGGAGTTTACATCGAGGCAACACAAACAAGTTAGGATTAAACATTAGATCTTTGCTTTCTTTTCCTGTGGGAGCCAGCAGACTGAAAGGAGTATGCCTTCTTGTCTCCATGTCATGGAGTGTGCTCATCCACTGATACCAGTGCACTCTGAAAAGAGGGAATCATCTGGCAAAAGTGTCATTTTGCCTGCTCTGCTCACGGCTCCCATTCAACCTGATGCTGTGAACTTTGTTCGCACCAGCGGGCACAAAAACAGCAGACCGCCCTTTGCTGTCAGTGGATCGGCAGGACGGGAAACCAGGGCTGGGTGGGTCCTGCGGTGCTGGCAGAGCTGCGGCTCGGATTCCCAGAGTTCGAGGTGGTGGGACTGGTCGTCCTGGCCAGGGTGCTTTTGGAAATATGTGTCATGGGGGCTGCGTGTTTGCACCAAACAAGACCTGGCGCCATTGACACAGCAGAGCAAACACAGCACAGGAGCGACACGCCATCTGCTCTGCCCTGGCTGCCTCGGCCCTACCAGCACGGTCCTGTCTAAAGGTCGTCGTACTGAGGAAGTTCCTGACTTCCTTTGGTGGCTGAAGGTAAAGCTGAAGGCTGCAAGAAAACCAAGGAGGCTGTTTTGCTTCTCCAGAAACTTAAGGCCTAGGAATGATACCACAAAGGTCTATGTTTCTCCATGAATGAGCTGGCAAGGGCAAAATGAGAAACCATCATCATATCCAATGCAGGGGACTTCAGATCATCTGTAATGAGGACAATAGTCTCCTGAAAGCCTTCAGAAACCTCCCTGGAACTACGCTGTGTAAGCAAACTGTACACATTCAAACTTGCTTCTGGTGGGCACGTGGGCTGTGTCTGCGTTTGGACTGAAATTGCTTCTGCAGGTTAGACTATCTGTATGGCACTTGGCATAAACCTCAACAGTAACTACAACCTGTTCAGAGCATTTGCCCATTTTTAATTGGGTTGATTGTTTTTTCATGTTGAGTTTGTAAGTATAAATTTTGGATGTTAACCTTTTGTTAGATATATGGGCAAATATGTTCCCCCATTCTGTGGGTTGTCATTTTATTTTGTTGATGATTTTCTTTGCTGTGCAAAATCTTTTCAGTTAGATGTCATCCCATTTGTTTATTTTTTCTTCTGTTTCCCTTGCCTGGGGAGATATGTCCAATAAAAAGTTTCTATGTGCAATGTCCGAGATTTTGCTGCCTGTGTTTTCTTCTAGGATTTTTATGATTTCTGGTCTAATCTGGTCTGACATTTAAGTCTTTGGTCCATTTTGTATTTATTCTTGTGTGTGATATAAGAAGGTGGTCCAGTTTTGATTTCATCTGCATGTATCTGTCCAATTTTCACAACACCATTTATGGAATCTTTAGCCCATTGTATGTGTTTGTTTCTTCTGTCAAAGATTAACTGACTATAAAGATGTGGGTTGATTTTAGAGATATACAAATTACAACCACAATGAGATACCATCTCACACCTTTCAGAATGGCTATCATCAATAAATCAACAAACAACAGGTGCTGGTGAGGATATGGAGAAAGGGGAACTGTTTTGCACTGTTGGTGTGAATACATACTAGTGTAGCCACTATGGAAGACAATACATATATCCCTTAAAAACTTTAAAATGGATCTGCCTTTTGACTCAGCACTCCTACTGCTGGGAATATATCCAAAGGAACCCAAAACACTAATTTGAAAGAACATAAGCACCCCTACATTCATTGTAGCATTATTTACAATCACCAAGACATGAAATTAGCCCAAGTGTCCATCATTGGATGAGTGGATAAAACAACTATGGGACATTCACACAATGGAATTCTACTCAGCTGTAAAAAAGAAGAAAATTTTACTCTTTGAAACAGTATGGATAGACCTGGAGAACATCATGCTAAATTCCTGTCAGAGAAAGACACATACTGTATGATTTCATTCATATATGAAATCTATTGAACTAACTGAACTAACAAGCAAAACAGAGACAGACTCATAGATGGAGAGCAGATGACAGCTAGTTGGAGGGGTGAAGTTAGGGGGTGGAGGGGTTCATGGACATGGACATGGACTCGTGGACATGGACAACAGTGTGGTGATTGCTTGGGAGGACAGAGGTACAAGGGGGCTAAATGGTAATGGAAAAATACAATAAAGATTAAATGTAAAAAAAAAGAGTATCTAAAACTGTTTCATGCACAAGATTCTCAATACAGACCTTAGCAGAATCTTGAAAAGCCCAGAGATCCAAAGAACCCTTACCCACCACGCAAGAAGATTCATCGCAGAGACCTGAGGAGGAATCCCCTGAAAAACCTAAGAATCACATTGAAGCTAAATCCGTATGCAAAGACCACGCACTATTAAGACCATTCTTCACCAGGCCAGAACCGTAAGCTCCAGGTGGATGAGGCAGCAGCAGTGCTAGAGGCCAAATCAGATGAGAACGGGGTTGTAGGCAGGAAGCCTGGGGTAGGGAAGGAAGGGACGAAGGCATTGGCATTGCAATGCAGAAGAAGCCTTGGGTGGGGAAATCAGCTGTAGCTACTAAGAAACCGGCAGCTGAGAAGAAGCCTGCAGAAAGGAAACCCACCACCGAAGGAAAGAAGCCTGTGGCATAAACTTAAATTTGTTTATTCCGTAAAGGTCAAGTCACTTTGGACAGCTAATTTTGAATAAAAACATGATCAAAGGGGTGAAAATAAAAGTAAAAAATAAATATTAGAGCCATCCCTTGGCACAAATCCTGTCTTCATCCGACCCAAGGATTTCTCACTGGCTTATCTTTTCCAAAGGCTTCAGTCTCTTTCCATTTGCTTTGTAGTCCACCAACTTTTTAGATCCATCCTCTTCTCAGCCCCACATCCCAATTCTCCTTTGCTGAACAGTCCCTTTGTTTCCCTTTGCTCTTCCAGGTTAGGGCCATTGGACCTGAATATCCATGAATAAAACTGCCTGTTTTCCAAAATTAGTCAGCATATGAACTAACAGTAACCTCAAGCTCCCTGGGGCACATTACTGAAATATAATTATGTATGCCAATGCTTATCACAATGTTTGACTATGAAGAAAATAAAAGATGAACATGTGAATATGTATCTTCCAAACTGGTTAGTAATATTCCAGAATTTGGAGATACATTGAGTTTTAGAAGAAATAATTTCTACTAGGCACAACTCAAGGGAGATGAATAAAAAAAGGTACAGTTTCATTCAGAAAAAAATTATTTGAAAAGAAATCCAGAAATGCTGCTGAGTCAGGGTATAGGTGGCAGATAAAATAGTAGTTCCTAATGGAGACCGAAAGTCTTATATGGGCTGGAACTGAGAGTCACTTTTATTTGCAAAAAACTTCCTAAGAGCCAAAACTTTACATGACTCTTTGCAAAGTGTAATTGTTACTCATCATGTCCATGGTTTGTAGATTTTGCATTTTTTGGTATTCTGGGCTCTTTAATTTGGTGTGGTACAATGAAAACCACATGGACTTTGAAATCATGCACATCTAAATCCAACTTCCGGTCTGAGCACCTAAGAGCTGTGCTTCCTTGAACAATTTACCTGACCTTGTCCTTCTCTCAACTATAAAAGAAAAAGTTATTGGAGTAGTTATAGATTATATACACATATTATAAATAATATATGTGTATATATATTTATATATATATAAAGTAGTCAGCATAATTTCTGTTGTAGGGGAGAAATTAAAGAAAATATCGATATGGAGGAAATGGTTCTTGAACCTAGGTATTCTGACTCTACGTCTGGGATGCTATTCACTAATGGAACATAGTGAGATGTAGCACAAGGTGTGGTCATATCTACCTTTCTGAGTGGTGTTTACGAGTGGGACTAAGAAGAAATAAAACTGAAAAGAAGTTCAGGGTAAGGTTTTAGAGGCTCCAAAATATCAAGTTAACAAATTTTGATTTGACTAGTAAACCAATGAGTAATTTGCAAAACAGAATGACATATGGAAAGAGGTTTTTAAATAAAAGAGTTAGTAGTAACTCTTACTACTAACTAGAGTTAGTAGTAAGATGTGAAGCAAATGTGACAAGAAGAAAACTACAGGTGAGAAAACTGAGGACATTATTGCAATAACACAGCCCACAAATCAGCAACTTACAGAACTTACAGTCCAGGTTAGCATATTTTGGGAGATGATGCTACATACGACATTTTGACTTTTGATAATAAAGAAGATGAGGATATTAGAAATTTGGACAATTTCTGTAAAGTAACACAACAAATCATCTATCTGTTTGATAATATTGAGAACCTTTTCTGAAGGTTTATTAATCCTGAAAGATAGCTCTAGGAAGTGCTAACCCAAATGGATATTTATCCATGAATATCCAACTCAGGGCTGCCCCCTGAGACGTAGTTGTCCCCAGCAGGGTGTGGTGACCACCAGAATACCACCTTTGGGTATGTATGCTACTTGTGTGACTACTTGGGCCGACCTCAGGTTTGATCTGAAGCACAGCGCTGGTTGCGTTTGCTCTGGATCCACTTTGGCAGCGTTCGGGTACAGGCTAATGTCAGACATGGTTCATAACTGGCCTTGGGCCACCTGTCTGGAGCTGCCATGCTGTTCACTGTTGATGGCGGCACGTACTGGCCCTTAGTGTGCAGGGGAGGAGCCCAGCTGTGTACAACTGTTGGCTCCCTCTGGTTTAGAACTGGGGACAGGTCTACAAAAGTTTGAGGCTCTCTGAGGCCTGTCTGCGCCTGTTGGCTATTCTGCTTCTCCCTTAGGTTGTCTGATCTTACTCTGAAACCCTCCAAAGAAAAACTACATAGTGGACCCAGCCTGGCTGTGACCCACAGAGTGTGAGCTCAGTAGGACGGGGTGATCAGGGTTAGGAGAACAGTGCTATCAGGTCCCCAGCTTGGGGGCAGTGCCATCAGGCACTCGATGAAGGGATAGTGGCTCCTATTCCAGAGATATGTTGATCAGTCTCTGCCAGAGCCTCCAAATCCAGCTTCCCCAGGAAGAGTATGCCGCGGGTTTAGGTTGGGTGCACCCAGCCAACTGCTCTGTAGAAGAACAGATCAAAAGAGTATCTGTTGGGGGTAGAGTCAGCAGGAGGGGTGTGAGCACTTTGCCTTCACCCTGCTCCACAGCCAGCCACACCCACAACCCAGTACCCATTGGAGACAAGAGCCTCTGACGGACACTTGCTCTAAAGGTCCCCGCAACACGCCCTTTCCCCCATGGAGCTGAGCTCAGCATGGCAGGCCACCAGCCTTTGGTAGGGAGATCCAGACAGTCTGCCATTGGGGTTGGTGCCAGCAAGCCTGTAGGAGGTGGGTGGGCACTTCTTCTCATTCTTTGGCAAGAGCTTCTGAAGGATACAGACTCTGCAGGTCCCAGCTTCAAGCAGCTCTCAAGTGCCCTCAAAGGACTGGCCTCAGCAGAGCTGGGGCCCTGGGCTGCTGGAGAGGCAGGGCAAGTGAGTTTCCATGGGAGGAAGAGTGTGGGCTGAGCTCGTGGGTAACACAGAAGTTGCCCCCACCTCCTTGTGATGGAGCCACGCAACTCAGAACCTGCCACTCTGCTTCCTAGACAAAAGCCTCCCGGGGAGATGTTCTCCATAGGTTCCAGCTCTAGGCAACACTTGGATCCCCCTGTGGGACTGAACGCAGCAAGCTGAGGCTGCAGGGAGTGGAAGGGCAGGCTAAGTGATTCAACAGGTTGTGGAAGGTAGGGGACTGGGCTCCTGTGAGCTCATGGTGAGGAGGAATGGTCCTCTTTCCAAACATGCACAGCTCAGTCACTACCTGAGTCTCCAACAAGAAGAGCTTCTCCAGAAAAAGAATGCCCCAAAGGTCCCTGGTGGGTACAGCCAGCACACCCCTCTGCAGGGCTGGAGCTCAGCAGGGTGGTGTCACCAGTACTTGGAGGACCAGGTGGTACATTCCCCAGGTGCTGTAATGATAGGAATATTCAACCCTGGGAAGATGATGTCTGGGTCTGTAGCCAATATCCTTCTACCCCAGGTGGGCTTAACCCCCACTGATTTTCACTGCCAAATGGCTATGTGAAGGCTTCGCTTTCTCACCTCTGTGCTCTGGGTTGGGGATCTCTGTGTGAAGTTGAGCCCTCACACTTCTGGAGGGAGGCAGATTTGCCACTGAGAAGAGGCATCCCTCCAGCTTCTCAGCTGCCACGTGTGTGTGGGGACCTGCCCTTTCTGCATCTCTGCCCTTCTCACCAGGCTGTGTGTGGCTTCTTCTATAAACCTTAGTTGTAATATTTCAGTTCTGCTAGCCTTCAGTTGCTTATTTGTGTCAATTGCTCTGTAATTCAGCTGTGAATCTGGTTTGACACTGGGAGGAGGTGAGTTTAGCTTCTACCTACTCTGAAGACATTTTGGAATCTCCAGAAATATTTTTTTATAAAATAATTTAAATTACAAGCCAGTAAAGCAAATGCTGCATACATAAATTGGATTCTCAATACTCAAAAAAGGAGGTGCAAAAGTAACTCATCCATTGAAATGTGGGCACTTCCGACAAACTTTAAATTCATTTTTCAAAAAGTAATATTTAGTTATTCAGTTTTCTTCTCAGAATTATTTCTGTGACATTTGTCTTCTTTCCTTGGAATAAGTAAGGTAAAGGTAACTGCAAGGGGCAGCGGGAATGCAAATGAGGTGCCGCCCCTTCGGTTGTGGCCCCATTTCATTTCTTCCCATGAAACAACTCAAAGTAAATCAGTGCCATTTTCATTTGGCAATACATGATAAATATGAAATTGGGTCCACCTTTGACGGTTAACATGCAAATTTACCTTGCTCTCAGTATCTGTACACGTCCAGCAAGAAGAGGAAGCATCTAGCTGCCATTTTGGCTCTGCTACCTGAATGCATCCAACTTCCCCTTTGCTACTCTATAGAACAGGGATATGATAAATGTAACAAAATATTCCGACCAGCATGGTAGTGAGTACATTACTCCTTGGGAATGAGGGAGAGACTTCTTAAGAAAACAGAATATAATTTCAAATTGTTTTTTTGAATCCTTGATGCAGTTAATTTTATCAACTTATCTCAGAGGGAATGTCTTAATTGAGTTATCCTCCACAGACTTTGATGTAATTGGTGTGGGTTGGGACCCAGGCATAGGTTGTTATTTTAAAAGGTCTCCAGTTGATTGTAATGTGCAGCTGGGAATGAAGACCACTGGGCTAAATGAACTCTTTCAGGATATGCTTGTGTTTCTCAGGCTCTCACTGCCTGGTGACTTCCCCTGACTCCCTATCCCCATTAACTTTGTCTCCAGTTCCATCCTACTTCATCACAGACATGCTGGATTTCTTTCTTTCCTCACAAAGCTCACCTACTTTACAGATGAGCAATAGAGAGAAGGGACGTGCACCACTAGAGAATCGTATATTTTTCTGTTCCCCACCTGTAAAGTTATCTGTACATTCATTGGCTCTTTCCTCATGGTCTCCCACCTCAAACCAGAGGGTGTGTTGGCTCCTGTGCGAGGGCAATGCCGTCCTCTCAATTCTGAATCCCAAACCCTTCACATTCAGGACTGTATTTCCAGTCTTGACCCAGTTCTCATTTGTGCCTCATTCTCTCACAAGCACTGGAGCTTTTTCATTGCTTTTAAACCTCTCATATCTTAAAAACAGTCTTCCCCCAATTGCATAGCCCTTTCTATCTATTAATCTACTTCTTGCCTTTGCTTCATAGTTAAGCTTCTGTTTCTCACTTTAAGCCTCAATCTTCTCATGCTGTTTGTTACTCCTCAACTACATCCATGTATCTTTCGTATCAGCAGTTCCAAAGAAAATTATTTTACCAAGGCCACTGGTGAACTCTTGGTTGTTGAAGTCAATGAATTCTTATTTTCTTGAGTGATTTACAGCATTTACCACATCTCCTTTATAAGATCTCTCCCAGTCATGTTATTGCAGCATTTTCTCATACTATCCATCTCCGTTTCCAGCTACCCATTTTCTGTCCCCTTCACAGGCTCCACTTCTTCCATCCATTACATATTAGTGTCCTTGGACTTCTAACCCCTTCTCTGTATTCCTTTTGTCACTGATTTACTCTTAAATCACCCACTAAGTATTTGGCTATGTACTATGAAAAATAGAGACATTTACTCTAGAAGATACAAGATGCAAGAAATATTGTACATAAGACAATGACACCTCCTTCTTCTTCAAAGGAGGTACCTTGGGACCTCACACAGTTCTCCCAGAATCTCTTCCATCATTCAAAATATGCTGCAGAATCTTTTGTTGTAATCACCATCAGCTGCCCTGTCATCTTTTCCTGAATCTCATGGATGGTGTGAAATCTCTTCCATTTCAAAGGTCATCTTAGTTTTGGAAAAGCCAGAAGTCTCAGGGAGCCAGATCTGGGCTGTACAGAGGCTGAGTCACCTGGGTGATTGGATGTTTCACTAAAAACCTCTGCACGAGATGTGATGCATGAGTGGGAACACTGTCATGATGAACCTGCCAATCACAAGTTGCCCACTGCTGCAGCCATTTTCATCATATTGCATCTCTCAACTGACAAAGAACATCAAGATAATTCTCCTTATTAATTGATGGGCCTGCAGGGGTATACTCGTGATGATCAATACATTCCCAATCAAAAAACACAGTTAACATGGTCTTGATCTTGCTGCAACTTGGCTGCACATTCTTCCAGAGTGGAGAACCAGGCAACTCCCCTTGGGACAACTGGGCCTTCATTTTCAAGATCACAGCCATAGCCCCATGATTCATCTCCAGGTATGACCTTCTTCAGGAAATCTGCTTCATTGGTAGCAGTTTGAATCAAGTCATTAGCAACTGCAGCACGATGTTCCTTCTGCTCTGGTAGCAGAAGCCAGAATGAATTTTGCCAGGATACGTTTCATGCCAAGATCCAGCAGCAGAATCTCAGACACAGTAGTTTTTGGAATCCCCAGATCATGTTCTAGTTCTCTCACTGTCAGTGGCCAATCTTTGCTGATTGCAGCCTGTTCTCAGGTTTTCTGCTTGTTGCAGACCTTCGACAACATGGATCACTTTCAACAGATTCTCCACCATCTTTGAAGTGTTGTGTCACACTTCTATTTGCACTGCACTCATTGCATCGTCCCTGAAAGCTTTCTGAATCATCTAAGTAGTTTCCACAGAGGAATGTTCAAGCTTAACACAACATTTGATGCAGATATTTTGCTCTACTTGCTTAGTAATCATTTTGAATGTGATGGCCACACAGTACATATACTCACAACAATGGCATCTACCACCCTCACTGACTAGTACAGTGATATCATCATTGTTCACGCATGCACATTCCAGTCCACTCTCTTTGTCTGCCAGGTTACAATGATGTCATGAAAAGCATTCTTGTTAATTAACAATGGCTGGACTTTTTCCAGACAGACCTCAAATATTTTTCTTTAGATTATTATAAAGTCTCCAAACTAGAAACTTTGCCTTCTGTGTTGCCTCTCTCCTTTCATACTCGATTTTCTGTAACATATTGTAGCCTGATATTTTATATCTTTGCCCATGTAGCTCCCTCTATACAGTGCACCCCTCACACCCACCACCATTCTCATTAGCCTTGTCTGCTATGTCTTCAAGGTTCAGCTCAGGCTCCTCCTCCTGTGGGGATCCCTCTCTGTGGGATGCCAGTGCATCCACCTTTTATGAAATGATAGCATAGAGTTCATGATAAAGTATTGTAATTGTATTAACTTTAGAATCCCCTTTTCCTCCCCACCACTGTGAGTAAATTCATTCTAAGTATGGACCTGTCTTACTTTCTCTGTATCCCTGGTGTCTGAACAGCATATAATAATCAATAAATACTTGTTCAATGAAGTACATTAATATAATATCCTGTTTTTTTAAAAGGCAAAAAGCATAAACCTCCTCCTGTTTATGTACCCAGGCTCAAACACTATATTCCCCTTGGCATTAGCATTGGTGTGTAAGATCCTCCACAATAAGATCCAACTGTCTGATCAAGCCTATCTCTTAATTTGTCACCATTGTCTTGCTTTCTTTCTAATATGGCCTCTTTCATAACCCTACAGCTATATGTATAGTTTTATCTTTCTTCAACATAGTTTTATCTTACTTTCTTTGTCTGTCTGCCTCTCCTTGAATTCCCACTCAATTTTTAATGAAATTTTCTTTTCGGTTTACTCTCTTTGAATCAAAATCACTGTGTTCATTTTTCTGTAATATCTCTTATTGTGATGGTAATACATACATTTCTGTGGTATTTTTCCCACTAATGTAGACCATGGATCTTCTTCAGGGAAAAATACTTTCTTTCATACATATGCATGCTTAATTCTGAGATAAAGTGACTAACATTTTCAGGGTGAATATAATTTATTTCTCAAAGTTTAAAATTATTATTCTTGTCTTGTCTTTTGTTTGTTTTGAATCATGCTGGTGACTTGAATATTGTCTGTGGAACCATGCCTCCGTTGCTTTAGGGAGGTTCCTTGATTGTTTTATTTTGAATGTTATGTAGAATCAATGAGACTATAAATTCCTCAAGGACATGATTTGTTCAGTTCTATTCTGTGTTACTTACATCCTGTCTAGCATAGTGGGAAACAAAACATTCATTCATTCATTTACGTATTTGTGAGCATGTCTGGTATGTGCTGAGCATTGTTATTGTTGCTTTGTACCTATATCCACAAAAATTGCTGTAAGACTAGCTAAGCAGTAAAATGCAGCTTATACCTTAATGTAAGAAAAGGTCTGTCAAACGTGATAAATTCTGTATGTCAGTATCAAGGGTAAAGCCCTATGTCTTTTATTTGGTGTCCATGTCTTTCCCAGGTTTGTATAGGTTCATTTCACACTTGTCCTTCATTTTGCATCATGTAATTCTATATTTTATGTGCATAGACAAAGTGTCAGAAAGTCTAGGAATCATGTGATAATTTTATCTACATACTCTTCTGCACAGAAGTAGCTCTACTGCTATTTAAGAAAAGAAAAAAAAAGAGTGTGCACTTATGGAGAAGCTAAGAAAGGAAGTGGAACCCTTAATCCACTCTCTCTACTTCTCTCATCTTTTTATATGATCAGAATTAGTGGAAAGGCTATTAAGTCAGCATAGATCTTCCAGGTGGTTTGTATTAAATAGCACATCTTGTCAGCACACACAGAAAATAAGGCTTTCTGCATCACAGGGGAATTTTGAGGAATCTCACAAATTTACTACTAACATGATAGAGTTATTTTAAGAATTCTTTGAAATTCATTTTGAATGGGTAGTTTCTCCTACTAATTTTCAATCCCCATTCTGATTTCATTAATTTTTTATTTGATCACTCTTTCATAAAGATAGAATAGTTCCCCCAGTTTGTTTAGTTCAGTGAAAACATCAGTTGTTCATTTGATTGTTACTTTTTTTTCCTCAGTTATCTGTGCTTTGGCCATGGCATGTTCCACTTTACCCCAATTCAATTTCTCGTCTTCATCCTTTTAAAATTATATATACTAAAAGTTAAGGAGTTTTATTGTTTATTTCCCCCAACTCTCCTAGAATTGTTGATTAATTATATAAGTTAAAATATTTATATGCCATTGACTCTCAAACTATAATTCTTAGCACACAGCAGAATTAAGAATCATGTTATGACCAACTTTGTTTTTCTACAGATATATTGTTTAAAATAAAGATATTATAGGAACACATTTAAGAGTAGGAAATGTATGGAAACAGCTAATCATTTACCTTAATATGAAATTTTATATATAATTTTTAAAGATTTTATTTATTTTACCTTTAGAGAGGAAGGGAAGGAGAGAGGGAGAGAAATATCAATGTGTGGTTGCCTCTTGTGCATCCCCTGCTGGGAACTGGCCTGCAACCCAGGCATGTGCCCTGACTGGGAATCGAACCATGATTCTTTGGTTTGCAGGCCCATGCTCAATCCACTGAGCTACACCAGCCAGGGCCCTGAAATCATATTTTTAACGGAGAATGAGGTATAAAAGATCCACAGATTCTAATTTACTCTTAAGCACTTTGCTGATTGATAACCATTGTTTTTGCACTAAATAAAAGCAACATTTGCCTATGTTTAAACTGCTACTCAAAACGTAATGCTATAGAGAACTACAATATTCTGTTGGCAATAGTTTATCAGAGACATACTGGGCCTACAACAGTAAAGAATATTGCTATAAATTAAATAGTTGTGCCTGCCTCCCCAAAGAATTGATAGGTTTAATCCTAATGCCCAATGTGATGATATTAAGAGGTGAGGGCTTTGGGAAGGGATAAGTGATGAAGGTATACCTTTTAATAATAGGGTTAGAGCTTTGCAAAAGAGATCTAAGAGAGATCTGTTGCCCTTTCCTCCACGTAAGGTTATGGGGAGATGTTTAGGGTTTGGGTTATAGTTTGAAGGTTGTAAAAGAGAGCTGGCCCTGACCAGACATCATCTTGGACTCCCCATCTTCCAGCATGTGAAAAAATAAAAATGCTTGTTGTTTATAAGCCACTCAGTTATGGTATTTTTATTATAGCTACCAGAGCAGACTAAAATAAACACTGAACTAAAAATAACCTCAACATGATCCTAAATCCAGAAAAATCAATAATTTTACTTAATTATATTTAGAATTTACAATGGAAAGAAGTCCATAGTAATCAATGGGCACAGGCTCTTATCAATGTACAAGAAACACACTTGAAGTTAAATAAAGATTAAGAAAAATGAGCAAGATCATACTTCCAGGAAGTGGGTGAACTGGAAATAGAAAGTTCTCACAGATATCTGTGGAGGTCCCCCCATCCCATATGAAATGGAATCATTTATTTGCTATCTGTTTGTGTATTTTTCTAATAATTTGTGAAGTAGCCCAGATATGTGTAGCTCTGAACAACTGTTGGAAGGATACCATTGAAATGCAAAATTTCTAACTGTTCAGATAGTTTTAAATTTTAAATGATATACATAAATTCACCACTATTCCCTTCATCAAATAGCACATAAATGCCATCTTGTCATTAAAATAAATTCATTAATCATTAGAGCTCAGTAAAATGTATTTTCTTATCAATATTATATAATAAATTTGTAACTATTGTATTTTAGAAAAAAAGACCATCAAGAAATATAAATGTATGATAAATAACCATATCTACACCATCTGTCTATTCTTCACCAGATGTCACTCTATTAATTGCTAACATCTTCCTTATTCTGCATCATCTCATCTGTAACATTATTTCATGAAACTAAAAAGGCATCAATAACAACTACATAAAAACACCTACTATATGGGTTTCTGACTGATAAATTTCAGCAGGTTGTGGTTTTCTCCCGGGCAAAATTTTCTGATTGCTTTTATACAACAGGAAACCTTCTACCAGGGCAAATTTCCCTAGTTACACCCAGCACTTTACTGTTTTCTTAAACTGTTTTTAAATAATTAATCAAATCTCTAAAAAGTTATTATTTAAAATGTTCATTTAGCAATTCTCATGAAAACAAAAATATGTGCATAATACTCACTGGGCTAAACTTGGTGAAGAAGAATAAAATATCAGTAGGAACTTATCTGTGAATTTAGAAAAATGCCAACTCCCTAAATAAATACTAGGTAACAAGGGCCAAAGCTCTTAGGTTTGGCTAGCCATTACCTGTCATATAAACTGTATATGTACTTTTTACTTTGTATATGAAGAAAGGAATGTAAATGCATTGTGAAATTTCTATTTAATCAAAGGCAATAGATGGCTAAGCCACGTAGATAACAGCTCTCTTCATGGAAACAATGGAAAGAGATCCACTGAAAATTCAAGTATTTTAGAAGTGTTGATTATTGTGTTCTTCATGAGATGGTTTTGGTTGAAGGAACAAGTCTACTGCTCATGAAATGATTAGGAACCAGTGCCAAAAAGAACAGAATTCAATGTTAAACTATGTGATTAAGACCATACATGTGAAGTAATGCTAAAGAAGGTGGAGGAGGTAAAGGATAATTAAAATTGTCAGAAAAGAATTTTGGAGAAGGTGAAAGTTGAGTAAGACATTGAAAGGTAGGCAAAATACGGTTAATAGGTGCCCTTCCATTCAGGAAAGTTCAGGGGTATAGATCAAAAAAATAGGATGATATTATTCTCAGCATTGAGATGTTTGAATAGATTTTGCTATAAAGGAAGAACTGGACATAGACAAATCATGGATGGTGTTTGAATTCAGGTGAGTTAACAATTAGCAGCAGCAGCACAACCACCTATCCATTAAGTGTTCGTGTTTCAGTCCATATACTAAATGCTTTTACACAGATTGTCTCATTCCACCTACATATAAATTCTTAGCATGTTATGGAGTAGGGATCTGTTTATTCACTTATGAATATAGTGATTAATTTTTGGATTTGATGCATATTAATGAACATTAGTAGATATTACAGATTAACTATTAAATTGAATATATAGTGATTTTTTATTATTTTGTATTATTTACAAGGCATGAACAGTAAACTAGTATTACAACACACTATTTTTTAAAGAGAGGTAAAATCCTCTGCAAAATTCAGATGACAAAGATAACTGATGATTGAATGAATAAAGGAATTAAAGTAGGACTACCATGGTCTTTCAGCCAAATGGCAAAGTGGATAAATACTGAGCTTCTTTCTTCTCATGACCACATAAAATACTACAATTAAATTATAGTAAAACTACCCTTGTGAATGACCTCACAAGTTGAGCAGAATTCCTATAACTAAAGATGTAAAAAGAAGCCACTTGGAGACTGGTAGAAAGGGCAGAATCTAAAAATGGGCTGGTCCCATGCCCATGTGTTGTGGTTAAGAATGTGGAGAGATATCTTGCCTGTGAAGGTCCCCACTGAAAAGCAAGGGGTCCCAGCCCCACCTTGGGCTCCCCAGCCCAAATTACCAGTGATGGGAACAGAAGTCCCCACAATAGCTGCTATGAAAATGAGCAGGTAAGTTAATGGGCTTCTGTAGATTCAGACATGTTCTTAGCAACTCAAGCACAGAATCACTCACAAACACCCTCTCTAATCTCCACTGAAGGAACAACAGAGCAAAAAAGCCAAGGACATATGAAGAGGAATTGAACTGTCTGGCTTCGGGATGAGGGCTTCAGGATAAGGGTTTCAGGGGCAGCTCACTCTGGGACTAAAGTGAAAGTAGGCACCATTGTTCCTTTGTTGAGCCCTCCCTCATACAAGCCTGCAGGCTCAAGCAGAAGTGCTGGCAGGTGCCATTTTTCATTTGTTGAGCCTTACCCCCAACCCAGCCTGCAGGTGCAGGTGAGTGCAAAGTCTGGGTCTCCATCAACCTGGCTAACAGCACTTGCACCACAACCTGGTGATTCTCTGAGACTCCACTCCACCCAATTTACACACCATGCCCGAACCTTTTCCACAGGTGAATCCCCACAAACTGGCCAGCCTGAACTCATACTGTGAACTTTCTTCAGATCTTTCAAAGGTCCATAAATACCATGACAGCTAGTATTGACATGCCCTTTACCTCTTGATAAGTGGCTTCAAGCCCAGCACTGGAGACAATCAGCCTCAGTTAAAAACAAACAAACAAACAAACAAACAAAACTCTCCCAGGCACCTGTAAGCCCAGCAGAGATAGCTAGCAACTGCAGAACACTTGGTGGTTCCCACCAGGTGGTCCTGGGCCAGACACAGGCAATGGCTGACCTTGGTCTGCACCAGAACTCCTCCCAAGAAGCCTGAGGACAAAAAAACCTGGTGGATGGCTTTAGGCCACACCAGATTGCCCCCAATTATTATCACAAATGACACACCAATGGTGGACTTGATTGGCACTGCATCCTTCTAAAGCAAATCATGCTCCATGAGGTTGGCCCACCCACATAAGCTTATTTGCTGCAGTGGTGGCCAGTCCTCACAGCCACTTATCTGAAGGTCAGTCCCACTCAGTGAAGTGCTGACAGTTTATGAGTCTCAACTACACCATGAGAGCACACACAGCCTACACAAGGGACATCCCTGGAGCACATGACTCAAGTGAAAAAGAAGGCTGCACTACCAGACCCCTCAGAACGTATACCATATGAGGCCACTCTGCTAATACTGTGAGTCATAGCAAGCCTACCTAATACACAGAAACAAATGAGGGAAGAACCAAAATGGGGAAACAAAGAAATGTCCCAAATGAAAGAACAGGACAAAACTGCAGAAAAAGAACTAAAGAAAATGGATGCAAGCAGTCTCTCAGATGCAGTGTTCAAAATACAGGTGATAAGGATGCTGAGTGAACTAAAGGGAAGAATAGATGATCTCAGTGAGAATTTCAATAAAGAGATAGGAAACATTTTAAAAAGAAGACAGGAAACATAAAAAAGGACAAGTCTGAAATGAAGATTGCAATAACTGAAGTGAGAAATACATTAGAGGAAATCAATAGCAGATTAGATGAAGCAGAGGATCGAAACAGCAATTAGCAATTCAAGGTAGCAGAAATACCCAACCAGAATAGCTAAATGAACAAAGAATCCATAAAAGTAAAAATGGTTTAAGGATCCTCCAGGACAACATTAAGATTACCAAAACTTGCATCATAGAGATTCTGGGGGTTAGGGGGGAGGGAGAGAATTAAAAAAAAAAAAAAATTTGAAGAAATAATGACAGAATACTCCAAATCTGGCAGAGAAAGTAGATGTACAAGTCCAGAAAATGCAAGGTCCCAAATAAGGTAAACACAAAAAGGCCCACATCTAAGCATACCATAATTAAAATGCCAAATGTTAAAGACAAAGAAATCTTAAAAGCTGCAACAGAAATGTACTTAGTTACCTAAAAAGGAGCTTTCATAAATGTCAGCTGATTTCTCTGCAGAAACTTTGCATGCATGAGTAGATTTATATGGAATATTCTAGGGACTATAACTAAGATTACCCAGGAAAGCTATAATTTGGAATTGTATGATAAATAAAGAGTTTTTCAGGCAAGAAAAAGATGAAAGAGTTCAACACCGCCAAACTAGTATTACAAGAACTACTAAAGGGACTTCTTAAAGAAGAAGAGCAAAGAAATTAAAAATATGAATAAGGGAATTTTGCAAAGAATAATATTCTCACTGACAAAGGCAGGAACATAATGAAACCAGTGAGTCAGTCAACAATAAAGCTATTACAAAGGTTAAAAGGTAAAAGTTGGAAGATCACAGGTAAATAAAGAGAAAGGACCCCAAATGCAACAGAAAGTCATAAACATACAAGAGAAGAGAGGAAGAGAATAAGAAATGAACATAGAAGAAATAAACAATAAAAATAATTAACAAAATGGCAATAACTACATACCTATTAATAATCACTTTAAATAAATGGATCAAATGCTCCGATCAAGAGGTGACTGGATAAAGAAGAGGTGGTACATATATACAATGGAATATCACTTGGCTATGAAAAAAGAATGAAATCACAGCATTTCTGACCAAAGGGGCAGTCCTAGAGAGCATTACACTAAGTGAAATAAATCATACAAAGAAAGATATATATCACTTATATGTGAAATCTAAAAAAACAAATAAAGAAATCAACAAAACAAACAAATTCATATATACATAGAAGAGAGTAAGTGTTGTCATATGGAAGTGGTTGGGGTTACTGGATGAAAATGGTGAAGAGAAAATTGATAGTCACAAAATCGTCACAGGGATATAAAGCACATCTTAATGAATATTGTCAGCAATATTGTAATAACTATGCATGGTGTCAAGTGGGTGAAAAATCTATCAGGGGGTCACTTTGTGATATGTATAAATGTCTAACCACCATGCAGTACACCTGAAACTAACAGTATTAAATATTAAGAGTGGCCTCCTGATTTTTAGCTCAGTTTCCATTATTTTTTATTTCTTTTGCCTTCTTTTCTAACTTTCCTTCAATCATCCCTCCCGTTACTCCCACAAGTGATTCATATCCTTGTGCCTTAACAGACAAAAACTTTTCTTATAGGGGGGCTTCCAAATAAATACAGATTGAAAATTAGTCAAAAATGTTAGTCAAATCACCCACTATCAACTGTGTTAGACGTATGTCAGTTAACAAATGATCAGTTTTCAAACAAATGTTGTTTCTTTGACCATCATCGATGTCTAAAATAAACATTCTGTACACCTTCCAAGTGCACAAGTCTGCTTACTTGCATGAGCTCCAGCCTTGGGATATCTACTGCACTTTCCACAAATAAATAATGTTTCCATAACTGTGAACTGGAATATCCCATATATGTATGGAATTATATTACACATGCGCACGTGCGCGCGCACACACACACATCCCATTTAGAGAATAAAAATCATTGTCTGAATTTGTGTAAAATCCATTAATATTAATTTCTCATTCGCTCTTTTTCTTTTAATGGATAACCTGCTGTTTGTGTGAGCCTCAGTTCCTTTAAAACCTCCATTTCTTCATTGCTCAACCGTGCGATCCATAGACAGCAGCTATATTAATAACCTCTCAAAGGTGCAGTGCACTGATACTGCTGTTTATGCTGCTGTCTGGAGGAAAGCACATTCATTCTGTCCAAGCACCCATGAGACATGAAAACTATTCTTTGTTCAGACTCACAGTATATAGTCATTTCAAAACTTCAATTACTATTTCAGCAGGTTTCCTCCATTACCGTTTCCAGCACCACAGCCAGTAATTTCTAATAGCAAAATGTACTTTATAAACCATACACACATGTGCCCTGCATGCAATGAACAAATAAAGCTATGTATAAATGATTAATATCTGCAGGAAAAGGCAAAATTTAGGTGAAATAATATCAATATATAAATCTTGAACATTCAAGTTTTATACCTCCCAGCTAATAACAGATGACTGTTGAATGATGAATATATATACACTCATCATTCATATAGATACATTCATCATTCATATATATTCATCTTTCATATACATATAGGTATGTATATATCATTTATCTTGGTAATGAAGAAAAATAATCATCTGTTCATACTTGATAAATATATCTTGATATTCAAGGCAGTACAGAGCTATTCTTTGTACTATAGCATTTATGAAAAATAAAATAATGTAACATTTCTTCCTTTGAACAATTCACAATTAATATTATTCATTCTTTTTATTGAATTGAGAGGACTGAATGAAAAAAGATGGTTTATAGTCTCAATCTTACTTTATGTAGACCTTAAATTCCATGATCTAGCAATTGCTTCTCTTCTTGTTTGAGATTTTGTCTCTTCATTAACATCAATCTCTTTTTCTTAAACTATTCTCTATATTCCCATTCTTTTATTTGCCATAAAAATGCACATATCTAATGAAGCAGAACACCTGGATCATGCCATTTTAAAAACATAATTTTCAACATACTGTCCCTCATAGTTATAGCTTTTCTTGAATGGAGAACACCATAAAAAATCAACCTTATACAGTTACCTGTTGTTTTCATTGTGGGGATGAAAGTTACTGGCACTACACTTATTATTCAGTGTTTACTTCATAAAGAACAATGCAATATATTTCAGATCCAAAAGCCAGAAACAAAGTTTGCTTTTGTTCTGTCATTATTTTATTTATATTTCACATACAATGGTTATCATGTAAACTGATCAGACTTCCTATTTGTTTGGCAACTCTCATATTTTTCCAACATGTAAACCATTCTTAAAAGTTATTTATCAACTTGTATGTAAGGTTTTGTGACTATTTTACCTTTTTCATTATCCTTATTTCAATCTTTATTTATTTTATGCTATTGCACTATACCTCATTTTGTAAGCCTTTCAAAACCAGAAGAACAAAGAATAAACATCTACCTCTTGCTGGAAAGTTGTACTTAAGCCTGGGAAAAATCTAGATTTGTCTTCTTATTTTGAGTTGCCATTGCCAAGTGAGTGGAATATATCTGTTGCTTCCATTTTGTCATTTTCTACTCTCCCTTTAATACTCTAAAACCTTTCTCTCCATTCTACAGAGAGTCTTGTTATGGACTTTGCTATTTTCCAAGTATTTGAGCTTAGAAAAGCAACTGGGTCTCTCTATGCCTTATATTCCTGATCTCTAAGATGGATGTGAAAATGCTTCCATCAGTTTGTCTGGAGGATCGAATGAGGAGTATGTGCAGTGGAGAATGACGCCTGGCACATAGCAAGTGCCTAAAAAATGGTGCTGATGATGACAGTGTTGCAGTAACAGTGGATAATCCCCCATACAACTCAATTTTTCAGTCCCTTCATACTTCTTAAGGCATGAGATTTTTCTAGTCTCATGGGCACGCACAGTCATCTTTCACGCTATCTTGCCACTTTCTTTTTTCCTATCTAGCCAGTTCTCAAGTAGTTTGTCTCTGTCCCTTTACGGTAACTCTCACATGCGTCCCTTCTCTGTCCCTCTGACATCACCCTCATTCTGTCTGACAGTAATCTACAGGATGCGGTGAGTTCATGAAAATGTTCTCTGAGGAAGAGCGCCAACAGAATGTTGAGTACAGAGACACTGAAAGGTGCAGAGATATCATGGTTACAAATACCAACAACAAAAAAGCAATCAAGGAGCCAGGAGGCTAGGAGGAAGAACTGTTCATTTTCAAACACAGCTTAATAAAGTTGAGAGAAGAAAGGGGCTTCATTTAATTTAGATGGAAATATTTAATTTCCATCAGTGCCTTGTATTATACCTTTTATGTTCCAATCTGTTGCTATATATTATCAGTTTGGAAACTCCTTGGAGAACTAACATAGTGATACACGTATTATAGATTTTCAATAAATATTGTTAAACACATCAGCTACAATTTCCTTAAAGATGCCATTACACCTCAAAGATTTAATTAAAATTTATACTCTGTAGAGCAAATGTCAAATTATTAGAATGTGTTAAGAAAACATCTTTATTTCAAAGACTTTTCTTTACCTTTACATACAGGCCTGTGATCACTCCAAGCAGCAAAGACTTCAGCTATCCGTTGGCAAGTGATGCTCTTAGCGCCCTGCAGGACATAATCTTCATCACAAGAAAACTGCACAGTTGATCCGAGGCTAAAATTGAACAAAGGATTAAAAGGCAGGATTAGAAGCATATAACACAATGATTAGACTCCATGGCTCCTGGCACTGTCCAACAGGTCAAAAATGTTCCATGGTGATAGAATCTTCCTACTGTGAAAAAATGTATTTAAAAATGATTTGAGCAAATATAAAATAAAAGTCATAAACAGATTAATCTATTGTAAAATGATGACATGCAGATACTGGTAGGGATTGTATAAAACTGTCATTGAGTTTAATTATCTTGTTATTAATTGTAGAAGCAAAGATTAAATAATTGAGCAAGTGTCCCATCCTAAGTGGGTAGCAAATATGAAGGAAAAGATGGACTTCCTAACTTGCATCCCAGTGCCTGTGTTCATGCCACATTGGAATATTTCTCTAGCAGGTGTTCTTATGTGTATTGATTTGGACATATATTTGCACATCCATTACTTTATGTATGCTTACATATATTTAGGGCTGCAAAACTATGCTGATTATTCATATAAAATTCAGCCACTTTTTATTATCTACCCTATTGCAGTTTGGATTTTACTTCCCTTTCCACTAAAAATGAAGTCACGAAAATGATCATTTTTAAGGACACTAACTGATATAGATAGCAAATGCTTTTGTATCTGAAATAAAAAATGACCATGCATTTTCTTTCATAAAAGACTCAAACAGCAATTCACCTGTAAAAATGTGTGTGTGTGTGTGTGTGTGTGTGTGTGTGTTCCAATTTCGTAAACATGACACAAAACTCCCTCCAGCAGTCCAGTCCCTGGCAACTTGCACACCTCAGCTCTAACCCAGCGCCACACTGGATGGGCGCTTGTAGCAGCTGGACAGTTTCTGCCCTGCCATGCTGACCATTCTTGCCCAGAGGGGCCTCCCTGCACCCTCTCAGCCAGCCTGTGCCTGAACAGCTCCTGTTCAGTCCCTGAGCTTACCATGCTGGGGATTGCATGGTCATATTTGTGCTGTAAGAAAAATATCCCGGAACAATGTGGAGAACAATTTAAAAGGAAGGCTAATAGAGAAAGGGAGACCAGTAAGAAAATACCTGAAGTAATTTATGCCAAGTGTTGGCAAATTATGTCCTGCAGGCCAAATCTGGTCCACTGCCTATTTTTGCACAGCACAGGAACTATAAATAGGCTTTATACTTTTGAACATTTGAAAATGATCACAAAAAATAGCCTTTTATGAAATGTGAAAATTACATTAAGTTCACATTTCAATGTCCATAAGTAAAATTTTATTGGAACACAGCTACCCTCTTTCATTGCCATGTTAACCTATGACTGTTTTCATGCTACAGTGTCAGGGTTGAGTAGCCACAATGGAGACTCTTTGGCCTACAAAGTATAAAGTGTTTACCATCTAACCCGCTGAAGAAAAAGTTGACCCACCTCTTATCTAGGCTAAAGAAGATAAAAGACCTGAAGTGGGAAGACCATGGGTGGCATGGCAAAGAACAAATAGATTTAGTGTAGAGAAAAATCTAGGCATTCAAATCTATTTTCCACTGGAATAATTTCCTTCCCCACTATCTTTTTGAAAAATTGGTTTTACTTTAAATATAACAGCAGTTCATAAAAGTGTATAAAAATACACAGTTCATTGAATTATCATGAATTAAACACCCATATAAAAAGAAATAGATTATCTTGATAGTTTTTCTGGACATCTTAATGACTCTTTATTTAGAGTCATTTAGTTTTATTTAGACTACCCTTTAGCCTGAGTGGCCTTACAAATTTGCCTAATGGTTAATACTCTGTCTATTTTTATTTCCCCATCTCTGTAAGTGAAAACTCCATCCTTCCAGTTGAAGGCCAAAACAGTGAGTCATTCTTGACCCATCTTTTTTCTCTTATTTTTCACATCCACCTCCATGGAACAAGTCCTGTTAGCTACACCTTCAAAATGAAGACCCTAACATTTCTCACCCCCTGCCGTGTCACCGCCATGAGCTGAGCCACCATAGTCCCTCATCTGTGCTACGCCGTTTGCTCTGTGTTGGTTTCCTGCTTCTGTTCTTGACTGTCCGCAATCTATCCTTAAATAGCATCCATAGCAATCCTTTTTTTAAATGTTTGCTCTTATTTATTTATGCATTACTCTTAGAAGACCTCATTTTTGACTGGACTCAGACTTAGAGGTAGAAGCTCTCAGAGAGGACAGCCTACATCTCTGGGCAATATGTTCCTGGTGTTTTCTTTGGCCTCTTTCATCTTTGTGGTGAAAAATTTAGCATATTCTGCAGCCTCTTCCTTCTTTTTCTTAGTATGTTGTTCCTTCAAAGCAATATGCTGGCATTTGTGTTGCAGACACGCAGGATAACAAGACACTGAATTTTGGGTGCTTTGGTTGTAGATTTCTTGCCTTCTTTGTTGAGGGGCTTTAAAACAATATATTGATGGATTTCATCTTCTGTAGAGAGGCTGAAAGTTTGCTGATTCTGCTAGCTCTTTTTGGGCCCCAGGCAACAAGGCACCGTAGTGTTCATGAGACAAGGAATACCTTCCTTCCCTTTGGTTCACAATGACCAAGTTGAGAACACTGAGATTGGCATCCACAGTGCAACCCCGAACAGATTTGTACTTTCACTCTCCAGTCCTCCTCAGTCTGTAACAGGAATGCTCCTTGCTCAGCAGCAGGCAGACATGGGCATGGGTCAAGACACCCTGCTTCATGGGGAAACCTTTTTTGTTGTTCTCTCCACTGATTCAAACCACATAACCCTTCTATTCTTCACCCAGAGCACCAGCAGCAACTTCTGTGGCCATATGCTTCTCATCAAAGGTACCCAGTTTGCATTCATCATCCACTTCAATGAGTTTCTGACAGCCATAGGCTGGGAAAGAGACATTCAGCTTCATCTTGAAAGAGCCAAACACCTCCAAGGCACCACGAGAAAGAGGACTCCATAGCAATCTTTTTAAGGAAATGGTTCAAATTATGACATTCCTATGCAGCAACCCTTCTAATGCTTCTCCATTTCACTTAGAGTACAGGAAGTGCCCTTTTAAAGACCACTATGTGGTCTGCCCATGCTAATTTTCAGAATACATTTTCTACCAGTTTCTCCTTCAATCTCTGTTCATTGGCCACATTGACTTCTTTGCCCTGGTTTGAAAACATTAAGGGTTCACTTGCCTCAGGGTCTTTATACTGCACTTATATCAGTCTGGAAAATGTTTTATCAAGAAGTGCTGATATCTGTCACACCCTCGTTGCTGATTTTTCTTCACATGTCATCTTATTTATAAGTTCCTCCTTGACTTTTCTCTATAAAATAGGTGCTCCTATTCCATAATCATCTTCTATGTTATTTCCTTTGCACAATACGATACATCACATAATTATCTGTCTACTTGTGTCCCACATCCTACTCGAAAAACTCCTGGCACTTCTCTGTTTTGTTTTCCAACCTGTAATATGTGCTCTAATATGCAGTAAATGCATAAATACATACATACATAATTTTGAGAGCGAATAAATACTCTTGATAACATATGCAGTAACCACAAATATGTATTTTTTAATAATGCAAATTCATTATCTGAAATGGCCTAATCCAGAGATAACATATCCCTGTAACTGGACAAAGTTACTCTTGGGTAAAATACTTTTTCAAGACTATTTAAATGGCTTGTCGCCCACATGCACTCACCTCTCACCTACTGACACATTTGGTGCATTCCAGTAAACAGCAAAGAAAGGAATGTGGTCAGAGCACAGAAAATGAAGAAGGCGGGGTATAAAATTAAGTTAAAGAATCTATTAGAGAGTGGGGTCAGATCATTTATGAATTTGTAGGCCACAGTAAGGATTTTAACCTTTACTCTGAGGGAATAAAGCAGTAATTGTAGGACTGAGAGCCAAAGGAATGATATTATGTGACTTTATGTTTTAAAGTGATAATACTGGCTGCTGAGTAGAAAATAGCCTGTAAGGGGCAAAGGTAGAGTCACGGGGAATAGTTATCAATCCATCGCAGCAATCCTAGCTCTCACAGAGATGGTATGATGGGGACTTGTACCACAAGGGTCATTTTCAGAAACTAGTGATGGTGAAACGTTTTTTTCTTAGAATGCTTTAGTATAGGCCTGACCCACAGAAGTAATTTTAATTACTGTTTCCTCACTAACTTAATGAATTAATGACTCTGTAAAGGTCACTCAATTGTCACAGATGATTATAATATTCTTATTTAACCAGGCTCTTCTTGCTAAAAATAATAAATTGCATGTGTAACAAGTGTTTGAGCTTGTTTCTTTTGATTATAGCCAACAAATTCACATACCCTGAAGATAGACAACTGGTAATAAGTGCATTGCTACTACTTCAAAGACTGGCCGGTGATGGTCTTTGCATCAAGTACCCTCCCTTTTACTCCAAGATGAACAATCTCAGCAATGTTTCTTCCTTCAGTGCACTGGGGAAGTCAGTTTAGAACTGCAGTTAATAGTTTCAGCTGCAGAGTCATAGAGAGATTTCAAACCTCAACTCTTCCCTTTCTAAGCTGCATGGCTTTGAAAAAAATACAACTTTCTCCAAGCTTCCTCATTGGCTATGATCACATAATGAAATATAATTTATAAAGTATGTAGGGTAGAACATGTTTTGAACACTAAATTATCTCCCTCACACTGGAAAGAATTGTAAAAGTCATTCATTTCTTCCCCACTATTCACAGAAAGACTCTTTGTATCATATCGGCAAGTATCACCATCCAGGATCACAGCTAAACTTCGACACATTCTAGGCCAAAAATACAAAAGCACTAAATGGCACAGAGAGGACAAAAATCAATGAAGTAACCGGTCTTTCCAGTAATATCCAGGCAGTCAATATCTTGAACAAATTCACCGTTTCCTTTTTATGGACTGATTTACCATCTGACTCAAACTTAAAGATGACTTACAACTAAGTTTCATCAAAAATATGTATTTCTAGGAAAGTAGTTATACTGTAGTGACAATAAAGGGAGACGAGCTGTACTCACAGTAATTTCTCTGTCATTACTGAAGAGACAGCTAAATAAAAGCCCAGCTAAATAAAAGCTTCCACTTTAGTGGGTTACTCAATCTGATAGCACATTCCAAAATAAATGATTGAACACATTTTTAATTTAATTATCAAATCATCAATCATACAGTATGCAACAGCATAATTTGGAGAACAAATGTTAATCTTCACCATGATAATGCGTATCTATGTTGAAGTGATATTTAAAAAAACTACGGTTATTATTGCAAAATATACCATAACAGCACAGCTCTCAATGAAAGAAGATATGAATTTTCAAAATATATATTTTCCTATTTTTACACAAGACAGCTAATATAATCATATATATATAAATAAAATATGAACTAGTATAGAGATAGGAAGGACAAATCATGGTGGCTGGGACAGAGAAGAGGATTTAAGAAATAAAGAACAAGGAATCTTTAGGGCATTATATCAAGAGTGAATTTGGGCTGCTTCCAAATCTTGGCTATTGTAAATAATGTTACAATGAACATAGGGGTACATATATTCTTTTGAATTAAGGTTTTGGGTTGCTTTGGATAAAGATGAGTAAATTTAAAAAAAAGGTATGGTGCATTTAGACAATGGAATACTACTTGACCATTAAACAGAAGGAAGTCTTACCCTCTATGACAGCATGGATGGGCCTGGAGAGTATTATGCTGAGTGAAATAAGCCAATCAGAGAAAGACAGTATCATGATTTCACTCATGGAATCTAATGGACAAAATAAGCTAACAAACTAGAAAAAGACTCATAGATACAGAGAATAGACTGATAGCTGTCAGAGGGGTGGCTCCTGGGGTTGGATGAAAAGGTGGAGGGATTAATTAAAAGCACTGACAACAATACAGTTATTATAAAAGGAAAAGGAGGCTGGTGGCAGGTTGGAGAGAGTAAAGTGGGGATAGGTGGTGATGGGAAGAGACCTGCCTTGGGGGGGGTGAACACAAAATGCAGGGTACAGATGAGGTGTTGTGGAACTGTTCACCTGAAACCCATATAATTTTATTGACCAGTGTCACCCCAATAAATTCAATAAAAAAGAAAACAAAGACTGAATTGTATTTAAGTATAGTTTTCAATTTTTGTTTTTTTGTTTGATTTAAATGTATGATAATATCCTGAATTATGCAGAAATTCCTCACTTAAAGCAGTTGTATATTTTTCAAATTATCACTGTACAGGTAGAAATTATCCAGACATGAGGAATGACCAAAAAACTAAGCCATCTACAAATAATTTCTAAAGTAAAAAAAAAATACTAACCATGCAGAAAATAAGTAACAAAATTACCATAAAATACCAGTTTAATATCTTTGAAAATAAGATGATTCTCTAATTGTATTTACATTTTTAATTTCAAAAATGATTTCATTGCACACTAGAAAATCTGTGTTTTTTTTACTGAAATGATATTTGGAGTAGAAAAATTTTTACAATATGATTTTTCCCATTTAAAATTACACAAGTGATTTACGATTATTATCGGAACTGTTGAAATGAAGATTAGCAATAGAAAGGTAAAATACGTTAAGCTATACGTTGTTAACATACTTTAATGTAATTCCAGAATTCCAGTTCTGTTCATATTCACATTCATAGTTTCAATCTCCCTTCCCGTGAAAACAGAACAATTGACTCTTCTAAGAGAAGACTATTTCTCCACCTGGTTTTGGACTTGTTTGCCTCTCCTTCTCATCATTTGTGCCATTAATCATTCTTACTCTCTCATGAATATTCAACCTGCCATTTTAAGCTAGAAGTTAAAGTGGTATTAACCCTCCTATTAGGACGTTGAAAAAAATTACATGTTTATATAATTTATTCTAAGGAGATAATAAATTACCTTATTTTAAAATTATTTTCTTTCTGGTTCTAAATTTTATTGATAAGTTGTGTAGACATTTTGGAAGATTTACAACATACACCAAAACTTTTCTTCAACAGAGAATAAAAGATGTTCTTTTTATGTGGATTGCTCCTTTTATTGTTCTCATAAAATTAATGTCATTCCTCTACAAAGACAGTAATAGCAGAACCAAGTCTCCATCAAATGCAAGGAAAATCTAACTCAGCAGTCACACACCTTCATATTTCAGTCTAACCTAAAGCCTTCTTTGCACTGTTGGTTCTGAGCAGGTTGGGTATTTATTGTTTCTGGGCATCTTGGCTTGTGCAATTTAAAAGCCATTTAGTACCTCAGTCAACACTGAAAATGACTACCACCCTTTTACTCTCTAGCAAATCGGCCCTTTATGTACAATTTAAAGTATTGCTAGACAGCGATGTTGCTAACTGTTCCCACCTCTCCAATACTTCTTTTCACTTCAACTTAAATCATATCACTAGGAATAAGTCCTACTACTTATGGTTTTAATTCATATATTTATATACTTCTATGAAACAGCACAATAGGTTGAGAAATGGATCAATTCCAAATGGGGTAATATCCTGGAAAAAGAAAAAATACCAAAGGAATAGATTACTTACGGAAAAAAAAAAGTAGAGTACTAGATGAGTACATTTTTTCTTTTTTGTTAGTTTATTTTGTTCATTAGATTCCACAAATGAGTGAAATCATGGAGTATTTGCCTTTATCTGACTGCCTTATGTCACTTAGTATAATACTCTTAAGGTTCATCACTGCTGACCCAAAAGGTAATATTCCCTTCTTTCCTATGGCCGAATAGTATTCCATTGTGCAAATGTACCACAGTTTTTTTTGTCCACTCATCTACTGACAGGCACTTGGCCTGCTTCCAAAGGTTGGCTATTGTAAATAATGCTGCAATGTATATTCAGTGAGTGTAGTCTTTCAAATTAGCATTTTGGGTTTCTTCATTGGTGAGCACCTTAATATGGGTTTTTGTATTGAGAACAGCTCTTCATTAATTAAATAGTTAACTGAGCAAAAGACATTAAAATAGTTATAATTCTATACATTCAGAAAAAAAAATGTAGAATGATTATTATCACAAGTCCTTTACTTCAGCTTCTAAAGTTGACAGTGCTTAACCCCTCAGAATCATTGAAAATCCTTGCTTATTACATATGACAAAAATACCAAGATTTTAAAATTCAGTATAATTATGAAAAAAAGACAATTCAAGTTGTTACATTATCTTGATATTTATTGCTTTTTTCTGGAGTCTACAAAATACATTCTTGTCACTGGATGTTATCTTTTCTTTGGTCATATTTTATTTACATCTTATGTTCAACATTTCCTAGATCAAATTGTGTCTTAATTGAACATAACTTTGTTTTATAATTGTTTAATCCTTGATAAACAGTGTTTTTACATTACAAGTAAAGTATCATACAGCTCTGTAACCATGTTATAAAGTAAGAAAAAAGGCACAGGGTAAAATAATGATATTCTTCAGTGGAAAAAAATAAATTAATAGAGAGTACCTTTGATTATTAGCAGTAATAAGAGTTAGGAAGTGACATAATATTCCAAGAACTCACAATATAAACAAACACTTAAGAACCAAAATAAAGTATACTTAAAAATATAAACAAAAACTTTTCTTTAAAGATTTTATTTATGTATTTTTAGAGAGAAGGGAAGAAAGGGAGAAAGAGAGGGAGAGAAACATCAATGTGTGGTTGCCTCTCGCATGCCCCGTACTGGAGACCTGACCTGGCCCACAACCCAAGCATGTGTCCTGACTGGGAATCAAACCAATGACCCTTTCATTTACAGGCCGACAGTCAGTCCGCTGAGCTACACCAGCCAGGGCTCTAAACTCAATTTTTCACATTCAGTTCATCAACATTATAACACACTGAGGAAAATTTCAAATAGATTGTATTAGATTATCTCTAGTTGCACTATAGCTGTAATATTTCATGAATCAACATGCTTTTTGTTAAAATAAATCTGCCAAAACAAATGCACCTAAAATATTTCATCATGTTTTTATGCTGTTGTAACTCTAATGACTAAACAGTGTCTAACTTTTAAGTTTGGTGTGTTTAACTTTTAAACCATTCTCATTTAAATAACTGTGCTATAAGGCATTTCTTCTAATATGTATACCATAAAATTACATAATCCTGATTAAAATAAAAATCTAATTAATGCTTCTTCTTGCAGTAAAAATAGCTTTCCAGTAAAAACTAAAACTAAAAACAAAAAATAGTGGTTGAATGAATGGTTAGCAAGTCTCAGTATCTGCTTTCTGAATTGTAGAGAGTGATACGGAAATTACCAGGTAACTTTTGAGGTTTACTCCCCAGGCATACAATTCAGGAAGGCTATAATAATAGCTATTGTAATGAAATCCAAATAGTTATATAAAATATTATCCAAGGGTGTGTGATAATAAAGGCTATTTCTTCAATTCTAAATTGGTCTATGGGTTATTTTAACTTTAAACAAAAAATAAGTCCCAAGCATTCTACAAGGATAGGACACACAATGACATTGTAGCTCAGCTAGGAATTGTATGTCTTACCATAATTGTTAGGGGAGAGATGTTCCCGCGTGTACCACCCTTCCCCTGCCTCTGTGCTATCTCTCCTTCAACTAAGAAGTCAGCGGGAGATTGTAAAGCACGGAACTAGAGATTTACAAATCACCTGTATCATACTCTCACTCTCAGAATCGTAAATCAGAGAGGAGTTCCACATGATTTCTACGCAAGTAGAAACGAGCAAGTGATCTGCTACCTTAAAGCTATTGATTGTATTTGAGAAGTTAAACTTAGAGTAACACAATTATATTATTTTAGATTTTTTTTTTAAGAATTCCAAATTCTGTCATGGTCAAACTGGTGCCCAGCATGTCAGATTAGTGAGTTCAGGAGTATGACCTCATGAGGAATTAAAGACGGTTTTGCACGTGGAATACAAATTCTGGAGCTAAGGGAAATCTACCGGACAACCCCACAGACAGCAGACAGGCAGGCAGAGGTACACCAGGATAAGGCGGGCTGGTGCAGATGCAGAGCCTGGAGAGACTGGCTGACATCGGCAATGTGGTTACAAATATGATGGCGTTTGCCTGGACTCCGGCAGCGGGTGCAGAAGTAGCTAAGCGTTCAAGCAAGAGGTATTAGCGAAACACAAAATACAAGTGCCAGCGGTCATTTTACAGCAGACCGTTCTCCGCCTTTTCTTGTAGGCTAAAGCAGCAGTTTGCGAACTGTGTTGGGCGTGCCAGGTTGCCGCAGGGAACGGACACACGGAGGCTTGAGTGTGCTTTAAATTTTTGAAGAAAACATGGACATCTGTCATTCATGGTGGAAATTACTGGCTTAAGATAGTTCAACATTAGACCACTCTGTTTCTGTCCCTGACATCATGTGTTCGCCAAGCTGGATTTTCAGCGGCCGCTGTGATAAATAGCAAGCACCACACCCTTTCCCTGGGAACAGGAAATGAGAGTGGTGATACCCGATCTAATTCCAGGTTGTGAGAAGTTATGAAGTGCCCGGCAGTGCCAAGTTGTTAGAACATAAAACTCTAAGACAAACTACTTAACAAATGCACGTGTTAGGTTTTTCTTTGGGCCCGAGGAGACGTGAAAAAGCGACTGCAATATTAAGAACACTGTCATCCTAAACTGAGAATTTTTTATTGTGCTAAAACATTATACTCCATTTCATAGGTCTGTTTCTTTTTGTGCAGCATTGTTTTTTAAAGTGTGTCCTGAAGGGGGAGGTTGTTACTTACTCAGACATACTGACCACACTCAAATGTCTGAAGGTGAAGATCAAGAAACTGAATTTTTATATTGAAATTTTTAGATAATTCCAAGCAATGAAGAGGTTTCAACATGAAAAACTTAGTGGTTAGCTGGAGATATGGGTCAGGTGGGAATAGCAATAAAGCAAGTACTTGGTGTGAATATATTTTAGAAATAATAGCTATTATTAGCTATCATGTGAAAAGCGCTACAGAGGTTACATATTGCTTCCCAGATAAAATGTAAGATCTCTGGAATATAAAATAAGGCGTCACTCACAGTCTGGCTGCTTCCTACCTTTTCAACCCTCTCTTCTACAATACGCACCCATCTTCATCATGGTGACCTCTGTGACCTCTTCTCTCTCGCACACACACCACACCCTCCACCAGCAAAATTCAGATATAGACTCTTGTCCTTAAAATCCAAATGCCATGATTTTCACTGAGTGCATGATAATAAATTAATCATTTAATTTCCAAATGTGCTCTCTGATATTATTCAATTTGACATTTGAAAATGATGAAGTTATTAATAGTAACATACAATCTATCTGCTGTAGTTAAGTATCTTCATCTCCATATTATTAATTATTTTAAAATTTTTAAATTAAAATAAGCTGTAACAAAATAATGAAACAAACAATTAAAACTATTACCTAAAATCTGATCCAACTCTCTTCCCATTTTCTGGTTCACCTGGATCTGGACATAAATTTGATGCTGTTTTAATACCACCTTCATTTACTGTAACAACAGAAAAGAGAAAAAGAAAGCATCAAAATGTACATAATTAGAAAATTAAGGATACTAATATACAAATTTACATAAAATATATTCTTATATTTTGTTATTAAAATTTAAATATCAAAAGTTAAAATATAATTCTATAACCCCATAATGAATACATACTTTTTTCTATTTTGGATCTACAAGTAATTAAGTTTGATATTCCAATTCAATGCCGTATTAATATGAATATTAACACTTCAACAGTGAACACTTAATTTTTCATTACTATCAGAATTGTGAAATCCCTGGAAATGCATTCCCAGCATATGAATGCCAGAGTTTCCATTATTATTGGTGGAAAAGAAGTCATCAGTTCTAATAGTGTCAACTGGGGACCTGTTATTTTTAAAGTTGCAATACAAAAATAAGGCCCTATGAAAAAAGTTCAAGGTTATTAGTACTTCTTATATGGTTTTCAACAAAGCAATTTTTTCTGCAATGCCAAAGTAAAACTATGGTGCAAATTACCTAGTATGTCCTAGAATTATAACAATAAAAACTAAAATAATGGTTTTACCATCAAGCAATTTTCATGATGTTTTACTTAGCCATGATACTCATTTTCAGTATTTTTTTCAGAATACCCAGTTAAAAAATATTAATTAATATGTTCAGTAAATGTGATCACATTGAATAAATAAATCCCAAAGTAGAATTTTTAATGGGAAAATCATTAAGCCAGATAGTTCTGAAACATCTGAGTGATATTGTTTTATAAATTCAATTGTATAGTAAATTGAAGAATAACTACTATTTTGCTCTGTTTGTAATTATATTTTATTGATTATGCTATTCCAGTTGTCCCTATTTTTCCCTTTTGTCTCACTCCACCCAGCACCCCCCCCTTCCCTAAGACAATCCCCACACCATTGTCCATGGCTATGGGTCATGCATATATGTTCTTTGGCTACTTACTCCCTTCACCTTCTTTCAACCTTCATCAATTCAACTGCTTTGGCTTTGAGTGGTAAAAATATAATGCGATATCTAGATGATGTGTTATGGAGTTGTACAGTTGAAGCCGGTATAATTGTATTAACTAATGTCACTCAGATAAATTTAATTATTTTAAAAAGAAAATAATAGGGTCTGAATAGAGATTTCAGAATAAAAAAATATAAAATTTGCAATGGTTCCCATATTACACTATGGATTAGAATCATTATGGAGCTTTTCTTTTTTCTTTTTTAAAGAATAAAGATGAATATGTCTACCTCTAGATATTCTAATGCATTTATACTATGGTAGGACCCTGGACATCACTTTTGTTTATTTGTTTTTAATAATCCTCAAGGTGATTCTAATCTAAAGCCGATGTTGAGGACCACCGGGTCCCTGCATCATTTAGTAAAGATTGGTCAATGTGCTCAAAAGGATTTATCAGAAAACAAGAAAGCTGTTGGATCATGGCCCAACAGTCATGGATCTAACAAAATTGTGACATTTTTAATTCCATATTAAATGGGAAATTTTGTGCCCTTCATTCTATAAAAAGCACTTTCATAAATAGCCCCAACAATACCCAACCACCAACTTTATTACACGAGCGCTGATCCCTGCAAATTCTGGGATATTTATGTGTCACTTGGTCTGTTGACTTGCTATTTAATTCTATTTACCTTTCTATCTGACTGTGTGTGTGTGAGTGTGTGTGTGGCTATTCTGTTACTTTGGCTGACATCACATATAGGGACAAAAGTCACTGCCCTATGTTGTCCATATTTTATAATTCTTTCATAGCCTGAAAAATTGCCTCTTTGTTAATGACTCCAAATCTATGGTTTTGTCACCTTTTTCAAGTTCTTTTCTTGTCTTTCAATAACTTAAGAAACCAAAAAAATTCCTAATGTCATCTCATGTGCCTGCTCGTATTCATACTAATCACAGATGCTTTTATGACTATCATCATTCATCTCCAAACCTTCCTGAGTGATAGAGGATGAAACTTCCTCAAACACAGTTCTTATTACTGTTTAGTCTCCTATTATTCTAGATTTCCAGTATATCAATTGTATTTTCCACTAGTCATCACAACACATCCGCAACTCAAGTCCAACTGATTCTTTATCGTCCTGCAGTTTTACTGCTCAGCCTTCCTTATTCCATGCTTTGTCTCTATGGCTCCATGTTTTTCCTTTCTTCCAAATATCAAAGTCCTATTTAATTTTTAAGACTCATCTCAAGGACCATTTTTTAATAAAATACAATCTCTCTTTCCCCCAGATTATTCAAATCCCCCTTTTTACATAATATGAACGATGTCATATTAATTTTAAAATCATTTTATCATATTATAAAAGAGTAGTTTTACATTTTTTAGTCATATGTACAAAACATGTCCCTGATAAGGGTAAAACATAATTATTTTAATATACCCACAATGCCTAAATAGGAGTTAGTAGCTTCTCATTAAATATGCCCTAGTTATTTGATTAAACTATATCTTGTATATTGTTTTCAACAAGCCATGTATTTTCTATGGGAAGCACCATATTTCCTCTTTTTAAATGGCTTTTGTAAACATTGCAGTGTATATTATTAAAATGTGACTGTTGAACTTGGGATAGAAATAAGGAAAATAAGCGGCATGACTACGCTTACTTACTTTATTATATTGCAATACATAGCAGATTATAGTTTAATCCAGAAGTACTCTACGAACATATTATTAAAAATAAAAAATAATGAAAATTATATTTTTAATTTCATCATTGCCTCAAAAGTAAGTTTAGGTCATATCAACTTTTACAACGGCTAACACACAGCACTAACTGTGTTATTGGGAGCTATTTTACATTGATCTTACATGTATCAATTTATTTAATCTTCACAACAATCTTAAGTGTAGCTACTAATATTATATACTTCCTACAGGTGAGGAAACTGAGGCATGGAGAGGTTAGAAATGTTTCCAAAGTCATAGTGATAGTTAATGCTTTAGTCAAGGTTTAAACCTTGGCAGATTGATTCAAGGAATTCTACTATGAACCCTTTAGCCCTATATCCTGTCTAGAAATCTCAGTAGGAAAAAACAGTATCATTAATTAAAATTCAAAACACATTCAAGACATTTCATTTTAAAATGCAGATAATAATTATAAAATTCACCATTTTCGCTTAGTTAATCCCAGGTTTTATGATTTTAATTGTCAAATTATCTGTGTCTATTTGAAACTATCCTTTAAACTGCTGTTTTTAAACATCGGTGATATGGGGAAGACTTCCCAATTTAAAATGTAAAGATAACAGAACACCTCTGCACAATACATGTATTTAATGATCATTAATTACAAACATTTACCACAAAAAAAAATAAAGGATAAAATGTATAATTAGTTATTTCTCTGATATTTAGATATTTTATAATTACCCATAATTAATGATACCAGGAAGTTCAAATGAAGTTAATACTCATTTTAATCAGCTGCTTTCACTATATAATGCTATGAAGGAATTGAGCAGATTTATCACTTTTACTTCTTTTAACATGGATAGTAACTTGCAGAGTGGTAAGAGCCTATGCATTGCTTAAAAGTTGAAATACATGGACAGGATAATGTTTCTTGACAAGGCATCATTATGAGGGTGACCTGTTGCTCCCATCTTTGGGATATTATTACTACTACTAGTATTACTACTACTACTGCAGTCCTTTCCCCAGACATCGATGGGAAAAAGAGAAAAGGACAAAATTGATAGCATTTAAACAATTAAATTGTCATTTCACATTATCATTGAAGTGTCTTTATTATATGTGTTTATAAAATATGCTACAAAAATCTTAATTTATCATATTATTGTATGTTCTAGTTTGAAAACACTGTATAATTAGTCAACATCAAAATATGGTATTGCTATTATAAGCAAGTTACCTCAGTCTTTTAATGTTATTTGGCATATCATCTATTATAAAATAAAAATAAGTAGATTTATACCAAGATTCATTTTCACATTATCTCATCCAACTAGTTACATTGCTACATTTCTTAGATTTTTAAATATTAGATTTTAATATTTTATGTCTCCATATTAAAGAAACAGTGCTTTCCAATATCGCTCTGAACTCAAACATTGTAGATATTGGCAGACTGTTATTTTATACTAACTTCATGTTAGACACAAAGTTGCCTCTTAACTGATTTAGCTCCTCAGTAAAATTTTAGATCCTTGCCAGCTGAGACCATACTTTAGTCATTGATTCGTTTTCCCTTCTCCATGGTGCTGCCGTGGAGCGGTAGCTCAGATGTGACTGCGGAATGATGGGGAATGTGAATGATGGGGAATGTGAATGATGGCAAGCGTGGGTTTAAAGGAGATGAAATAATAAAAACAGTGAATTGTGGGAACCCCACACTTTCTTTATAATTATACCTTACTATTCTAGAATTGCCTCATAGAAAAGTTGACAAAACTTCTAGTTCCCTAAGCTCAATATTTTAAATTATAAAAACATTTTTATTTTTATATTTTTTTCCTTTCTCAGAAAAGCTATTATTTTTTATGAAGAATAACAAAGGCTAGACAGAGACTATTTAATTTCACACATTAAAGTTAGAAAAAGATCAGAATTAACCATTTAAACAACAAAATGCTCCCCACGAAGGCCACCTGCAGTTTTCTGAATCCTTTAGAATTTGTTTTTTAGTTAAACTTGACCGGGCTGCTGTGGGGAGACGTGATTCGGCAACGGGCGCAGTTCACGCACGTCCTCCGCAGTTATGCTCGCTTCTCGCAGCGCCAGTAACCGAATTGCTGTTTTTACCGAACCTGCAAGCTTTACTATGTTTTTCATTTGAAAGGGGTCAGATAAAAAAGATCTTTTACAATTTTTGCACCCTGTGTTAAGTGATGTCAAGGAAATGAAGAACTGAATGCTTACTTGATAATAGATACAGAATATTAATAATACTTAAGATAATATAACCTTTTTCTATAAACAACCTCTGAGCACATATTTTCAAACTAGTTGTTAAATATTTGAGATAAGATTGTAGTAAAATAAAGCTGGCTTGTTATTTTGTGACTAGGAAAAAACCTGCATAATTTATATTGTTTGAAGTGGACTGTTCATATTCAACAATACAAAAGTACAAGAGTAGTTTTCATCTCACATAAAATGCAATAGATAAATGCAAATTTTGTTTTAGAATTACTAAGTAAATTAACATTTTGTCTTATATTAATATTTTTTAATCCAAGTTTTCCCCCAGATGCCATAACATGTCTGTTGCCTTTCTTGATCACCCTCACTAACCCTGTATAAAAACAATAAACACAATATATATGCCCACTAAGGCAATATACTTAGTATAGAGTGTTACATATATCTTAATACCTTAACAAATCTTTTTTTACTTTAGTATAAATAGCTTGAATGTCCCAGGACATCTAAAAGAATGAAGCATGCAGCATATAAAATAATAGTGTAGCCAAAATAAGGAAAGGGTGAAACAAGCATAGCATGTAACTCTGCTAGGAATTCCAAAATAAATATATTGGCCACAAGAAATATTAGAAATAAAGGTAGTAAATATAATATTTAAGTCTGCCACCATCTAACATTTATTTCATGTTGACATGATGACATTTGATGTCTGAATAATTATATCTGACTTTTTGTTTATATTTTCTATTGTAGAAAAAATATCTTTCTAAAATATATCATATAATTCAGGGGTGTCCAACCTTTTGGCATCTCTGGGCCACAGTGGAAGAAGAGTTGTCTTGGGCAACACAATGACATGTAATCACAAAAATATCTCAGACTTTTAAATAAATTTATGATTTTGTGGTTGGCCATGTTCATAGCCATCCTGGACTGCATGCGGCCCAGAGGCCCCGGGTTGGACACCCCTGTAAGAGAAAAATACTGTAGCCCTATTTGTTTTTCTTAAATAGTGACTGATATATCAATATCGAATACATGTTACCCCCCAAATATAACAAGAAATCATAATTATACCACTAAATACTTTAAAATGAACTATTTATTGCTTTACAAACAAGTAACCCTATTTAATCAAAAATTTCCAGCCCTGGCTGGTGTAGCTCAGTGGATTGATCACTGGACTATGAAGCAAAGGGTCACTGGTTTCATTCCCACTCAGGGCACGTGCTTGGGTTGCAGGCCAGGTCCCCAGTAGGGGGCAAGCCAGAGACAACCATGCATTGATGTTTCTCTCCCTCCTTTCCCCTCTCCCTCTAAAAATCAATAAATAAAATATTTAAAAAATATTTCAAATTGATATGTCATTTTTGGTTTAGTATTTTCAAATCTAGCACATATTAAAGTTATGGTACTTAAAATGTTTTTAACATACAGGCTCCAAATTTGTTTATTGATAATTGATGTAACTGCTCAATTTGTCACTTTCTGTTATATGTAGAAATCTATGAATATGTAGGTAAAATATTTTTCTGATGTAACTATAGTAAATTATTTTTGTTAAATAGTTATAAACTCATTTCACCAAATGATTTGGAATTAAATAAAAATATGATTCTAAAACTATACTCTTGCTAAAATAACACATTATTTACCATTACTAATCATATTTTCTATCAACATGTCATTCTGCAAATCAGATGTTATGTCATGATGGCTACTTGCAAAATGTGTAATATCTATTTGAATGAACATAAAGATTGGAATTACTACAAACTGCTATTGATTTATATTACAAAAATGCCTACCTTTCCTAAAACTTTTAAGTTTGTTTATCATAATAAAGATGAATTCACTGATTCAATGATTCTCAATCAGATTCATAGATGAATGGCATAATCAATTAATGAAGGACTACCGACTTTAAAAGATTTGGATATTTAAACTCAAATTAAAAACATCTTCTTTCCTTAGATGAAAAATTACTATTTTTTTCCTTAGAAAATTAATGTGAAAATGTAGATATAATATTTATATTGTTCAAATAATAATTTTTACAAGGAACCACCAATTTGTGGAATTTCACTATTTTTTTTAAATCTCCTATCCTGGAATTACAAAACTAGAATATTATCAATGCACTAGATCAAATTTGTTTACCTTTTGAAATAAGCTGGGCTTGGACATTTACCATATGTATCCATTAACTCAGTACACATTGAAAAACAAGATAATGAATAATAATCATGCATGTTATGTAGATATGAATGCAGTTAATTTGGTAAATATACAAACAGTTTTATAAAACACACACAGACCACACAAAAATCACGACGTCACTCTTACACTAGAGAAAGTAACAAAAAGGAGTGCACTCACAGAGAGAAAACTTGTTGCTGTTGTCTTTCCCTGGAAACAACTTAAATCCTCTAGATTTAAAATCTATGGCCTTTTTCACTAGTTAGGGAAACAAACAAAAACATGTATCAGGATATACAATTTTAAAATAAAATTCAAGTTAACAAATTTTGTTAGCATGGATTTATGCAAGTTAAAGAAACTGCTTTCTTAAGTTTGATATAGGGTACCCAGAAGAAATTTATATAAAAAAAGAAAAATTAGTAATATTATCACTAAGGAGTAAAATACCAAGCAGCAAGGAAGGATTTAAAGTGTTCTATGGGAAAAATCCTGCATACATGTATAGGAATTTTTAATGTTATCCAAGGTTTTATATGAGAGCAAAGCATTAACACTTTATCATAAACCACTTGAATTCATCAAATTTTATGTATTAAATTGGAAAAATAAAGAACATAAAAGTGGAAAGAATTTAATCAACTTGATCTTTAAAATAGACTAACATATTTCTAAGGTAATTTAGCCTAATTGAAATATTAGGACACCTTTAATAAAATGGCATAATTAGAAAAATGTAAAATATATTTTAACATTTCTGCCCATAACCACTTCCTTTCATGAAAAGTCATGCTTTTGACAGTATGATTGACATCAGTGCATAGTGTATAAAATTTGTGAAAGTAAATGACAGCTGGAATGTCTCACTACTCTTTGATGCGACAATATTGGAAATCAATACCGTAAGAGTGTGGCACTGTAAGTTTAAAAGCATGTGACTGGGTTTGCTTAAAATAATAATAAATTCAAGGAAGTAACTTAAAATATTTTAAAAACATTTTTAGTTATTTTGAATAAAAGCATCACTTCCTTTTATACATACATTATTTAACTAGAGTTGCTATATCATTTTTAAAACTCATAGACAATAGTTGAGAAGACTATTTAAATTTTAATGACACCAAGTAAAATAAAGAAAATCTATTTAATTAAAAGCTCAATAATTAAAAAGTTATGCAATTTGTCTAATGAGATACTTAAATATCAATTATTTTCTTTTAAAAAACCAGCATGAACAAGAATGCTAGGGATAGAGTTTACTTCCTCAATTATAATTAAGAATTTTTTACAAATTGCTTTTCATAAGGTTTATAGGTAGGGATAATGGACTAAAATGATAGACAATTAGGTTTTATTCATGCCACAAATTTAAAAAGAAACAAAACTACTTTTGGATAGTTTAAAATGACCATTTCACAAATTGCAAATTGCCACTTAATCCAACTAGTTCAAATTATGAATATTTTATTGGCTTTGAGACATTTTAAAGTTATTTTTTCTTATTAATATCTCCAAAAGCAGAAAGTTAAGGATAAGGTCTGATGGTTTTCTAGAATACAGTTAAGAACTACCCATATACACTACATACAAAAAAAAAAAAAAAAGAGGAAAATGACCACTACAGTAGGATTTTAAAGAGCACTGATTCTTAGCAAGTATTAGTTGTGTGATTTTGGACCAGAATCTGCCTTTTTACCTTGATCTCTTCTCTTAGAAGAAGAAGCTACAAATGGAGGACTGCTCGGTCTCTTTACAGTTTTGAGATTATCTATGTCCCTTAATTTACAGTGAAAAAATGACTATATCTGTCAAGTTGTACTTTTTGTTGCTATTCTCTTTCACACATACACCTTTATGGTAAGCTCAAGTTCATGTCTACTGGAGTTTTCAATTGCTTTAAATTTATTTTCTGTCACTTGTGAATTTGCTGGCTGTATTAAAATTCCTTGCATTTTTTATCTTGAAGCTTGATTCTAGATTCTCCAAGTCCAAACACAAACTATAAGTAGGAATTCTGCCTCTATGTTTTTTTTTTTTTTTTTGCATTATAAGATTTGAAGTATTACAAGTGAATCTACAGATTTCATGGTAGTTTCAACACAAATCTGGGATTCTTAAAACTAAAAAGATTATAAGCCAACAAACCAAAATTAAAGAAGAAAAATCCAGAAGGTCAAAGAGCTCAGTTCTATAATGCATTACTAGGAAAGAATGTTGAAAACTATAAAACGTGTGTGTGTGTGTGCGCGCGCGCTGGGCCAATTTTGTGTTGGGCAGCATTTACAGACACCACTGGTAGTCAGTTTAGGTCCTAACTCCATGGAATATTGTTTTTCAATCACTGTAAAAAATATGTGTAAATTTTTTTTCTTGCAAAACTTAACAGTATGGAATTTTAAAAGAAGACACTGCATTTTACAAAATCATTTCAATTTCCATAATTTTCATAAATCTAGATTGAATTAATTTTATAACTTTTTATTTAAGTAAAAGTGGATGTACTAAATAACTGGTTTAAAATCACACAACTAATATTTGAATAAAACTCTAAAATTTGTACATGGGTTTCTTTCTCCCCAGATTTCAAACAAATTCAGGAACTCATAACACTTAAGTAGATACCAGCAGATGTGCCCACAATGCTCTGTGTTCTGTAACAGGTCTTAAAGTTATACTGTGCTCTGAAATATCGGGATGAAAAATGTGGAATTTTTATAAGCTCTTCATGGATTCTAATAATTAGCAAATAAAATTACTGTATGCCAAGGGTTACCATCAGTAGGGTTCACACTTTGAATAATTTTAAGACTGTCTCAGCCTTTAATTTAATTAAGTTTTAACCTTCATTTTCTGACACTTTCAAATAAACTTTTTAGTATCTTTGGTCTTACAATTAAATATGAAGTTCCCCTCCATTCGCTTCCTTAGACCCCTTTTTTGTTTTGAGATATCATTCTTTTGAGTGGAAATGAGTTTCTGTTTTATTTATAATTGCTGTCTTCTTTTTATGAATTAATTTGACCAAAGATAATTTGATTATAAAATGTAACATGAAAAATGATTAATATTCTTTTTTTTTCTGCAGGGGGGTGCTTAGGATGGCCTTGGTTTTCACACTTCTGACATGATCTCTACAACAAAAATATACCTGAAGGTCTATTTTTTAATATTTTTATTCGAAATAAATAAAGTAATTTTATGTCACATACTTGTTTCAGCCTCAATGTCAGAGAGCACACATGTATCCTGCAATGCCTTCTAGCATGACGCTAATTGAGAAAGAAGCAACCGCTTCAATGCTGGTGACCAGCTGGTGCAGTTAACGAGCAGCATCCGACTTGGTGCAATGGAATGTGTTCCTCCATTAAAAAATCCTTTAGTACACTGAACAATTTCAAATAAAAAATCCATAAACATTACTTTAATGCATGGCAACCTTCTCTCATCCCTTCTGGTTTCTGATTATCATATTTTATTCAAGTTCTTCATTAGGAGTCTTGGTAGCATTACCTGCATTCTATTTTTTTAAAGTGTAGAGGGGCTCTGATAGCTGTATTTGATTCAAGTGCAAGGTTATACTACTATTCATGGCTACATATGTGTCAGAACTCATGTTCTACATTGTCTACATGTGTTCCCAGATCCTGTCTCTTCCTCGTTCTTTGTACAGAAGGTTGATCTGAATGGGGTACATTCTGCTACACAAACTGTAGTACCGCACTAACAGCACTGGCATCACCTGGGGGCTTGTTAGAAAAGCGGGATATCGAGCCCCACCCCAGGCTATTGCATTAGAATTTATGGCTTAACAAGATCCCCAGGTAATTCTCATGAACATTCAAGTTTGTTAAGCACTAGACTCTATCAATCAGACTCCCTTATACCTTGAAGAATGCAGCAAGATGGAGGGTGGAAGGAAACTGAGATCAAGATTATTCCACAGTTTCTCAACATTACATTGACTGGTGTTGACTAGGACCCTTAATTGAAGGCTATTCTCAAGCCAGCCAACTATATACACCTCTCTGTTCAACATCTCTCCTCTCACCCCAATGGGTTGAAAATGGGGATAGCCTAGCTGCTACTACTCTAGGTTATTACATGTTTCCTTATGGTTCCTTTATATGCACTCACTTGGAAATTATCCTTTGGTAAATAAACCCTGTTGAATTAGCACTTGTTCCATTGTTTCCCAATGGACTGTGATGTATATACCACTGGTATGTGGAAACCATTAGAGATTTGATTTTTCAGGAACTATATTAAGTAGCATCTCTTAATTTGTCTATAACCACTCTTACAATCTTCAAAAGATTATATCCAAGTAAAATTACAGATGGCTATTGCTGATCATTTTAACATTGGTTGCTTACTTGTTTCCTAGGGAATGTTTTGAAGAACTATATCCCCCATCTATGCTCTTTTCTAGAAATTATCTCCCAAAGAAGAATAGAAAATTCACAAGAATAAAGTAGATGAAAGGCAAGTGAGTTGGCTGTATTGACGTTAGAGACTAACTGAATGAAGGGTAAAACTGGCAAGAAAAAACTATGATACTAATAGAAACCTGAGATGAACTGAAAGTTACATATTAATTTGGTATAACTTACACATGAAATTAATATAAATGGTACTAAATAGAACTGTATATATTAGTTGTTTCCATAATTCTCTATCAACATTGCATTAAACTATGTATTTTTATTTCTAAGAAAATCAGCCTCCTAAGATATTTAAAATTCTGTGCTAAATACTTTCTTAATTTCTTTACATATTTTTACCATATGAGATTTTTATATAACTAGAACATATTTTTTGTTGTAAAAATGCCACATGGGGACAGTATCACTTATCAGTTGTGTTTCTGAGGCATAGGTACTCTGTGCCAACTGTCTTTTAAAAATGGGGTTATTTTCCTCCTTCCTATAGGTATAAGAAGGGCTAAATAAATTGCTCAAGTTCATACATATGTTAGTAAAATGTGTTCATTCATTGACTCTGAAACTTCAATCCTGGCATCTAAACCACTGCCTGACTGTGAATAATAGTCTTCCACATATTCAATCAGCATTCCCAGGTGTAAACAGATGAGATTAGTGCATCCTATCCTTATTTCTTCTTTTTACGGCAAAGCTAATAATGCAAACTTTAAGTAGTCAACAATATCTGATTTTAAAACAGTTTATTTTAGTATATAGCAGAACTGCCTTTATTAACTGAATTTAATAATGAATAAAAATGATTATTTACTGACAGTGCTGAGTTTAACCTCATGGCTTGAAGCCTCTTTATACTTTATCTTACAAGTGTGAACAAATAAGTTAAAAAGGTATAGCAAAAGCCAACTGCTTTATGAAATTCAAATCATCATACAGTCATTTTAGTAAATCATCTTTGCCTGCGTTGCTTTATAATGGGAAAGTTCAGGAGAGTCGATGAACTTTATTTCCCTCTTCATGTAAGCCTACTAAAGAAAAAATTTTCTAACCTCTCTGGGCTCTAAATCAAAACTATCTAGGAATTTCTGTCATATTAATCTCATTTGGCATTGTGAAGAAATGTCATTTGAAGAATATTTTAAACAAAGAAAAGTCAAGTATTGACACTAAAAAAACTATAGTCCATGACTTAGAATACAAATGATGTGATTATGAAGAGAAAAATATTCTAGGCAATGCACCCCAAACCTAACACCATGCTGTTCTACCACATATGAAAGTTCTGCTATTTCTAAAATTTTAGAGCTTAATTGTATGATTTCACTCGGTGCACAGCAGGGAAACCATATGCTCTAGAACACTCCATGTGAGGGAAGCAGCTTGTTGCAAAAGTGGGTGAAAGTGCCCTGAAATAATTCCGAACAAGATAAAAATGTCTCTGACACAGGACCATTTCTTCAACTCCAAAGAAGCAGAAGAGTCAGCTTTGGCACTAGCTTTAATCACAAATAGGAAGTCTAGCCCCTTCAAAATATTTTAAAAAGGGGAAAGATTTAAAAGTCACCAGCATCACATTCACTGTGGCTATCTGATTCAAAGGTAAAATAATTAGCTATGGAAACCATTTGGGAAAACCAGTGATACATAAAACCAATTTCATTTCCTATCTTTAAAGGTAAGCCTTCCCTTTTAATTCAATGCAATAAATATTATCTTCCTTTTTTTACCCATTCTAAAAAAAATAGAAAGCAGTACACTAAACCAATGAATAAGCTACCAAGATATCCGATTAATGATTATTAGCAAGTATAACAATGGAGTTGAAAATAAAAAAAAATCCTTAATGAAATCAGGTTATTTTTATAAGATGATGGTTCCAGGTAATATTAAAATACATATACTTCCTAAGATCCACTCAAAGAAAAAGAAAAACATTGGGTCATTAGAAGTTCTTAATTTCTTTATAGGGATAATTTGGAAGCAGAGCTTGAGAGGTAGCATTCAATAAAAATGATAAAATGGTTAGCTACAGATTTATCATTGGTGAAAAAATAAAAGTGTTATTGCTTAATATTGTCATGAAGCTTTTCAGGCATTCAGATTATTTTAATCATATACCTTTTAAAAATACATAAACCTGTTTCCAAGTAAATCTCAACACTTCTTCTCTTCTCCCTAAAAACAATTTATTCTCCAAAGTGTAAAATAATTAGAAATAAAAATATATTTACTGTTATGAATGACATAGCATGGACAACTTCACAAATGTGATAAAATGTGGTAATAGAATATAAAATGAGGATGATATTCAATAAATAATTATGTATTTGAATGATAAATTGGTGCATTTCAGGACATGAATTTGTAAATTGCTCCAAATATTGACAGTGAACACAATTTTTCATAAAATAATTAGATAATATCATGAGAACTATAAAAACAAAAAAGATAAGATATTGATAAAGCATGCAATAGTCAATTTATAAATATGTAGTAAATATGTATTTACTTAACCAGTATTGAAGTTTCTACACAAAAAGTAATAATTTAATAGAGTATCTTATAACAATCATACAAAACAAGATAATTTTTAAAAAGATTTTATTTATTTTTTTAGAGAGAGAGGAAGGAAAGGAGAAAGAGAGGGAGAGAAACATCAATGTGTGGTTGCCTCTCACATGGCCCCCACTGGGGACCTGACCTGCAACCCCAGGTATGTGCCCTGACTGGGAATTGAACCGGTAACCCTTTGGTTCACAGCCCGCACTCAATCCACTGAGCTACACTCACCAGTGTGAAACAAGATAATTTTTAAAGTTATAAATTATTCACTCAGTTATTATTTATGCTGAACATGCATGAAAATCAGTATATCTGTTAGTCTCATAGAGGACTAGAGAATTTAATCAAGCAATCGAATGCAGTTTCACCATTTATATAAAATGAAAGGTAATGCTTAATTATTCAATCATAAAATACTTTGAATTGGCAATCAATTTTTGTATACTTTTTTTTTACTAAATTTTGTTTCCATCAATCAGGTAGTTTTTCAGAGATTTGAAACATGGTAAGTAAAGGGAAACTAAAACCTATATTTTTCTTGTTATTTGATAATACACTTAAGATAAGTTCAGGTATAGAGAATTTAGGGTAAAAATTAAAAGTAATACATTAGTTAAAATTTGACTTGGTAGTATTTTCATCATTTATTCACATATCCATTTATCTTTTTAGTGAAATAATAACTAATATCTTCAGCTCTATCTTAAGGATTGACAAAATTAAATACTGTCATTAAAGTTCATCAAGGAAATCCTTCCGCCCTAAGATATCCCTTCCACTCATGAATTTCCTACCTTTCAACTCACTCTTATAGAATTAAAGTTCAGCTTTAGAATAATATCTACAGCAGCTTATCAGCACTGTGATTATTCCAGTAGAGAACCAGTTTTCACGGACCCTGGAGAGGGCAGGTGCTGTTCGACGGGTATTGCTCTCTGCATGTTAGTCATCCTCATTTATGTTCTTGTTATTCAGTGTATCAGCATACCTGTAATCTTGTTATAAATGCAAAGTTTAAGATTCCAGTCCAACCCCATCAAGTCACAATCTGCCTTTCGGCCAGACGGCAAGGTGATTTGGGTTCACATTGAAGTTTGAGAGAAGTAGTCTCAGATTTAGACTCCAAGTCCCTATGGACTCTTCATTTCACCTCTGTCTCCTTGACCAATTGATCTGCCTTCCTCTATTTACTTGTCAGTTTTTCTTTAATTTCTCGATAAAATGACTTCTTTTAAAAAGTTCCATTAGACAATATCACTTCCCGGCTAAAACCTTCTTATATCACTTAGATCAAAATAAAGCTCTTTACCCAGGCCTCAGAGCCTACCTATAGGGTCTGATATATATGGTCTATATGGTCTACTGGTATCTCACCTCAACACCACCACCTTCCACATCCGCTGAGATCCAGGCATACTAGGCTTTCTTTGCCCCAAGCAAAACTCAAGCTTTCACCAGCTAGTTCTTTTCTCTGTCTGATATACTTTCTCATCTAGTGCTGGCATGGCTGTCTTCTTCCTGTTATTGAGGTCTCCATTTAAATTTTAACTCCTCAAAGAGGCTTTTCCTGATGATGCAAACTAAGATAGTCACTCATGTATTACATAACCTATTTTAATTTTTGGCACAGATATTGCTTCCATCATGTAGTTATCTGTTTATTTGCCGTAGTTCATTTTCCCCTACATTAACATAAACTCAACTACGCAAGGTCCATTTAATTTTGTTCTATGTTTTATAGTCAAGTATTGGAAGAAAGTCTCACATGTAAGTACATAACAAATGTTTGCTGAAGAAACAAACAAGTAAGGAAGATAAGAAAAGGAAGGAAGGGAGGAAGCAGAAAAATAAAAGAAAGAAAATTAGGGATGAAAAGAAAGAAAAAGGAAGAGAGAGAGGAAGGAGAAAGGGAGGAAAGAAAGATAGATAGGTAGGCCTTAAAGAAAATAACTCTTGTCTTGGAAACTCTCTGAAAGACAAGCTAGAGTCAGATGTTCAAATGGAGTGTTTTTGGAATTTAAAGCAAATATATAGACACAGGGCCCTGAGCTAAAAATGTACCTGATCCCTTTTACTGGGATGAGAGGAGCATCAATCTCTGACCTTCTTGGTGGTAGCATGGGCCACTTTTATGCCTATTTTAACATTGGCACTATGTTACATAGATAATCATAATGATGTGCCTGTCAACTAAACATCAAGAGAAAGTGTATGATAATAAATATATTAATTAATAAACAATATGTCTGAATAGCTTCATAGACACTTAGGATTAGAAGGTACAGTGACAATCATATTATGACACTCTTTGATGTTTAGATGCTTTCTAAATACTCAATTTTAGTATCAAGTTATTCTTTAATATCTTATTAGTGATTGAGGAATTTACTCTATTTGAAGCAAACTCAATGTGAGAAGTTTACTTATAGTAAATTATTTGCATCTTCAGCGGTTCTGTACACTAAATTCTACAACTATGAATGAACAGGTTTAATTTCTCTTACATATAACAACATATTACACAGTTGAGGAGAGCTATAACCCATCCTTACTTCCATACTATACTCATTCTGTAGCAACTTTTCTCTTAAACTGATTAATAAATTCTCTCTGTATTGCTTTTCCTTTAAAATAGAGACATATTTTATACTTCCTTTGAATTCATCACGTTTGGCACAAAGATACTATGTTCAATAAAACCCCGATACTTGCTAGACATATATCAGTATCCATTAAGCAACCATCCATAAATTAACTTCCCCATTGTGATATTTCTTATGAAGATTTAAAAGAAGATGCTTTGGATTTACAGATTAATACTCTATGAGTGTATTAATAGAATTTTTCAACACAGTATCATTTGCTTGCAAACTATTTAAAATATTAAAATACATTTTACATATAGCCAGATAGCCTATTAGTGAAAGGCACATAGCAGATCCCCCAAAACTGTTATTTTCACACAGTAGATATTTTTTCACATTACGGCCTAGTTTTTTGAACAAAGGTACATATACTATAACATCTCACTTCTGAAATACACTGTGAATGAAGTGTAGACCTGTGTCTGATAGTCTGTGGTCTTCCCCTTTTTGCTGAGCAATGTAAAAGCGCAGATAAGCTTACTCAAAAAAATTGCTTATGATAAAAATGAAAAAAAAGTTGACTGTTTGCTTTAAAATCACTGATGTAATATGAATGGTTCTTTACTGAATTACCATTCTTACCTGATAATGATAAAAAGTCCTATTTAAACACTAAGTAAAGTAGGCTTTCTTTTAGAAAAAAATAAAGATTTTTTATGTATTTATTTTTTTTATAGAGAGAGGAAGGAAAAGAGAAAGAGAGGAAGAGAAACATCAATGTGTGGTTGCCTCTCATGTGCCCCCAATGGGGGACCTGGCCTGCCGCCCAGACATGTGCCCTGACTGGGAATCAAACCAGCAGCTCTTTGGTTCGCAGGCCAGCACTCAATCCACTGAATCATACCAGCCAGGGCAAAACAGGATTTCTTTTAAGCTGCCATTATTGGTGGGGCCTCAACATCATATTCAATTTCAGTTAAACATAATTTAAGTTTCTTCATAAATTAAACTAAAACCCTGCTTAATGCTATTGAAATGCTAGCTACGAAACACAGTGCAATCAGGGCAGAAGAACTGACTACACTATGTCGGAGCAAACAGCAGCCGTGGCTATAAAGGCTCATACCTAACACGTATTGAACTCCACAGATGGTACAGACATCTAGATAAGTCTCTACTATGCAGGATAATTTTAACAAGAATATATATATACTTTTCCAGAGAATTTGTCCACACTTTTTACTTGAAAACAGAAACTACCAAGACTGTTCATTAACAGTTGACAGAACTTGTCCACACAATAAAAAAAATAAATAAATAAATGTCACTCTAGTACAATACACAAGATAAACAATGTTAAAATAATTTTTTGGAGTAAAACACACATTAATGATTATTTTTGAGGTGGTATGACTATAAACTTCCTGAGGAAGAAAGCCCAATTGTGCTCATCATCTGTGTTACTTTAGCCCTAATTTAACCTAATACAAGGCTTTGCACACAAACATTGGATCCTGTGAGTTTTGAATACATAAGAATGAATGAATACCAGTCCAGCAATATGATGGCCAAGTTTTCATAAGGCTCTGCCAGACCATAATATTCTTTACAGAATAACAGTGTTACATTAGATGATGTGAAAGACTGTGTCTAATTCTAAGATATATAAATTTAGTAATACAGGGGACTTACAATTTTTAAATCATATCATCATATAATACCTGCTATTTTAAGGCAACTTTGAGTTGAAATATTCATATCTTAGTATGGTATATGAACTAATGGATTTAGGGATTATTGAGAAAAATATTTTATGTTAATATTAATAAATAATTTCAGAAGATATATTGTAAGGCAACAAACTATTCTGATAAAATTATAAATATCACTAGATATTATGTTATCTAATTTTAAACACAAAGATATTTTATAAACTGAAAACATAGTTTTTTAGGTTTATTTATGTGAATATAAATCTCCCTTTAAGCCTAGTTGAATACTTCCTTTATCTATTTTGATATAGACTCGTCATATTTCTATTCAACACTAGTATCTACTCAACATTGTGAATGCATCTAAGGGATAGAAACACAACTTAACTAGTTTAACACTTTATTCACCTTTCAAGAATTAGTTCAAATATTCTCAGTGAAGCCTTTCTTCACTTATATATTGAGAGGTAATCATTCTGCTTTACTTCAATAATATTTAAGAAATACTGCTAGGACAATGTTTCTAAGAATAAGTTTGTAACTACTCTTTTTAAATGTTATATGTAGACTACCGGGTGGCACCACCTGCATTGTTCATTTTTATAGCCCTAACTACCCAGTCCAATGTCATGCGCACAGCTAGTTAAAAAAATTAGTAAATAATAATAAAAATGAGAACAACTGGTATTTTTTGAACACAAGTCAGCATCTGTGCTACATTTTTTCACACAACCCCCTATGAGGCAGGTATTCTTGGCTACTAAGAACTTGCAGCTTTGGGAGTGTACGGTTTTGTTCAAGATCATGTAGCTAACAAGGGACGGAGTGGAGTCTCAGCCTAGTCTCTGACCTAGAAACTAAGCCGAGATGGTGGGTGTTCTGGTTTTATCATTCAATTGGAAGAAACTATCTACATTTTAACACTTCCACCCAATTACACATGTTTAATCAGCTTAATAATCATAATGTTGTTTGCACTGTGATACTACGTTGCAGATATGGAAATTGACTTCCAATAATCCTGTGACCTGCCCAGGATCTTACTCACAGTAGGTGGCAAAGTGGACTAAAATTGAGTCAATAAAAATTGAATTCTCGTTCTGAGGACTACTGGGCACTAATCCAGGAAACTGCAGTGTGGTGCTAATACACAGTTCAAAGACGATCTAAAACAGTGTTATTTATTAGTATTTTAATTCATGTTTTGCTTCTTCTTATTTCAACGTCAAAAGACTCTAAATGGTGAAAATAAAAAATGGTGTTGCTGTATCAAGAACAAGTAGAAAGCAAAAAAAAATTCTTTAAGAAGATAATTTAAATTGATTTAGTGCTGTTTTAAATCTAGCACAATAAGGAAATTAGTTACAGAACCATAGAGAGAATTAAAAATATCTTTAATAAATACTCTGATTTTTTCAGATTTATAATTGAGCAGCTGTTCTTTATAATAATCTAACTAGCTATGGTGATTAAGATGTAACATACCATAAATTAATTCTGAGCCCATACTCACATACAAGTACAAATACTATTTGCAATTTCAGTGCCCAGGTCTTCTTCGTGTTCAGAGTGACATTGATGGAAACTAGAAGTACCCTGCCTCAGGCTATTAATAATAAATTAGAAATTAGTAATGATTAAAAACACCATAAAAGTTTAACTGCAGTGTGAATAGCAAAAAAGTGACAAAAATACTAAATTATCACACAAGACATAACAGTATGGGCTCTCAGGCATCAAAGGCACTGATGCTGCTGTACCCTCTTGTCACAGAAAGTAACTAATTTTAGGAAAATAACACCCATTTTATTATACTGATGTTTATTCATATGAAATTCATTAACTATAGAGTTCTTGTGTTTAATTATAAATTTCTTTTGACTTCATAAATGTATAAGAGCTATAGGCAAGGCATTTACATCCAGTTTGAAGTGTTAATATAATAAAAGCAATATATTATATCATGGTTTAATGAAAATGTTGCCTTTAACAGGGATGAAAAATGCTGGTCTTTTTATAACTGTGAAAAATGAAGTAGTTATCTTAATTTTGAAATAAGCAAATATTTGATTATAGTGAAATATAATTTTATGTCTTTTAAGCGGGGTGAATGTTCTGGTTAATGAAATTATAGATAGTTATTCAGTAGTATAGCAAATATCTAAATATGTCTATGTGTTGGAAGCTGAAGTCTAGGAATGAAACACGAACAAGATCCATCTACTCCTTAACTCAGAAAGAACTTAACATTTACAGGACAAGTCTAGGGCTGCTGATTCCAAAAGCAAAGAAAGACCGGGAGACAACAGGTAGTAATACCAGAAAAACCTAAACTTCAGGGAGGCGACAATTTAAGGTAAAACTTGGGGGAAAAATTAGAATGACTTGATTTTGAAAGTAGCTTAATGTAGAAAAGAACATGGTGAGTTGGACAAATTAAAAAAAAAGATTCTGTTTGGCAAAGACGGTGAAGGGGGCGGAGAGAGAGAGAGAGAGAGAGAGAGAAAGAGAGAGAGGGAGAGAGAGAGAAAGAAACAGAGACTGTTAGTCACATGAGACAAATTTGGAGATGTGGACCAAAGCCAGACCATGAAGTTTCCTGTGGGTTACCATCAACTCTTGATTTTATTCCTAAGGTCCTTGGAAAACCACTGGAAGCCTTAACATAGTGGAGTGATGTGATTAAACCTTCATTTTTAAAAGGTAATTCTGACTACATTGTGGAGAATATAACAGATGAAAAATATAATTATTTTATCTCTAAAATGTCTAGAATAATTAAACAATTAGTTTTATATCATATCTACTGATTATCTAAAATGTTGATTAAGTGACTCACTGCCTGAACAGCCTACAATGTCTTTAGTATTTTCATCAGCCACAAGCTTCAGAAAATCTTCCTTGTATCACCAAGATGGGTTTTTCTATACCTCTACTCTGTCTCTGTTTCTTAAAGGAAGAGGTCATATATTATTTAACTTTATTTCCCATAGATCAGAGCAAGGTACTCAGTAGGAATTTCATGCATGTAGAAATTATTTTAAGCTGACATTATTTTTAATAATACTACTACTTTGATTTCAGCCAACTGCAATTTAGAAATTTGGCTCTAGTGTGAGGGAAGTACTGAATTTTTGTTGTATTACTTATGGCATGGTCTGTATAACTCAAGCCTAACCATACTACATAAACCATAATGATTTTAGAGAATATAGGATAATGAATTGGAAACAGAGTTGGAGTAGATATTTGGTATTTAAAATGTGTTCAATTAATTAATATTTCCATTGATGCATATATTGATACAAATGAAATCCATTTATTTTTTGACACTACGTTGGTTATTTTCCCTAAACTGATAAATGAAACTTTCTTCCAAGAAACAGAAAAATACATTTCTACCCTTCTAAAATTTTCTGTAAGGCAGGCAGACTAATATTAAATGATGAGAAAATTACCAGTATATGATTTGGCTTTATGGTATTTTTGCCTAAAATTTAAATTATAAAGTTAAGTAATATTTAAATTTGGAGCCATAAACTCAATGAATAGCTGTTACCTCTTCAAAATGAGAATCAGTTCTCACTCAGTACAATAACATGAGTCAGGTAATTTAGAAATAGAAGAGTAAGCTGTGCAAAACAATCACCAGACTTAACATTTCCATTTTCCCCAAATTATTTTCTCAATCATTAATTAGCATTTATTTGTATCACAAATATCTCATGCAAATACTGAAAATTACTACATAGGATAAATCATTAATGTGTAAATATGTGCACTTATTAACAGAAACTGGCTATTTTATTTTCGTGTTATCTCAACCTCATAACTGGTATGTAATAAACAGTAGAAATTTAGTATGCATTTTTACTACTTTTTACATGCATTCTTTCCTCTCTGCTTTAACCCTCACCCCTTTTAACATTTCCATTGCACTTTGAATTGTTGTGTATTTTAATTTCTATGCCTTCATATTATTCAAATTTTGGTAGTACTATCTATATTTTTCATCTACCACTTTGAACTCTGTCTTCCCCTTCCTACGTCTTGTCTGTCTTTCAGTTCATTCTCTAATTAGAAATCATTACCAAAATATAGCTTCAGCTGTAACTAAATGGGCACAAGGAAAATAACGTCCAATACCTCTATGAGTAACAACTGCAAGTTCTTTAGTTCTTTCTATCTGTTCAGCATTTCTTGGTCTTCTCCTTGTACTCTGTGTATTTGCTGGATGAGGCGGAAGCCCGTCCTCGGACGTGTTGGGGTCCAGACCTGCATTTCTGAGATTCGTAACTTGCACTCGCTGTTCCTCGGAAAGTCTATGGATGGTGACAGCTGTAACACTGGATACAGTAACATCTGCAGATGTGCTAGCAACAGCAATAGCACCAGTGGCAGTCCTGTTATGCTCCTCTAACTCACCAGTGGAGGTAGTGTGGGTCAATGTAGAAGAACCTGTGGGACACAGTAGCACTAGATGCTAACTTTTTCTTTTAAATTGTGTTTATTTTTTTCTGATAAATTTAATAAATCATATTCCCTTCTATTACCTTAAGGATAATCAACATTAAGAGGCATAACAAAAACACACCACTAAAATGTGAAGCAACCAGATCTGATGGTTGGTTTGTATCAGTCTACCTATGGATTGATATTACACATAAATACATCACATTTTAACTATAATACAATAGCAGGGGAAAGGTAAAATAGTAAACCATTTATATGGCCCTGAATCAATCTTCTTTGCTATTTATTGACAGATGAATTTTAGCAACGAATGTCAAGCAAGTGACAAATTTTGATAGAATGAGTAACTATGTAACCACACTTTTCTCAAAAGAATGCTTTGAATAGTCAGTGCATCTTTCTTCACAATTTCTGGGGAAAATATGAAAATAATCTATTATAAGACAAGGAAATGAAGAAAGGAGAATTTAAAAATCAAAGCCAAAATGAAAATAATTTTAAAAAATGAAACATTGAAATATCTGCTCCATGTAAATATTAATCTTATTTGCTAGAAAGCAGTCAACATGATAAAATATTCAATGTCATGAGCTATACATACTTTAGAACTTAGTGAACTGTTTGGAATTTGGGTAATATGTTCCTCTATTTTAAAGTACAATTTGAGATTAACCAATTTTCCACTAATTAATATCAAACAAATCATTTTATTTAGAAATGATTGAAAATTAAGTATATTGCTATGAATATTTAATATACAATTTGTTTTGAAAATGGTTCATAATTTCTCAATATCTTATAAGTATTTTATAATATCTCTCTCCTCATTTTTAACTTTATTATCAAATATTTACTAGAATTCAAAATACATTTTAAAGATGCCAAATTAGTTCTCTCTTTTTTTTTTTTTTCTGTTCACCTAAACCTTTTAAAAGATTGTCCTGGATAATAAATAATTCTTACATATTTAAAAAAATATCCTTATAATAGAAGCATGAAACTGAATGAACATACATTTCAAAGAATCTTGACAGCTAAAATGCTTTACAAAAAACATTATTAAATTTTGGAGGTACACCTTCTAATTACAAATAACAGTCAGGTCCAGGTTAGAAATCGTCTGAATGTTTTTTTTAAAGCCAATGAGTGGCATATGCCTTCCTATATGTGCCTTCTCAACAAATTGCCTTCAACACGTCTGTCCACAGCATAATTACAGTTTTAGACAGAGATACACAGAGATATTTTAACTACTCCTCAAAAAGAAAATAGCTATGTCACTTAATGTGCTTTGAGTGTGCTCCGCCTTTTCTATCTTCTTGTGTACAGGGGCTTAGTGGACAAACACTGCTGGTCTCTGTTTTAAAGTCAAAAAGGAAGTCAGACATGCAAGGTATTTTGTGAAGATTAGAATCTACTCAATTCATGTTATTTATGCAAATTGGCCAGTATTACTTACTAAACTAATATTTGGTAAAGGTTTTCTTTAATTGCATAATTAAGACATAAGTATGCTTACACTACTGATGTTCAGTAACAAACCTCAAGCTAATCAGACTTTTGGGATGCCCTTGTTCTTACTCATTACCATAAAAACAGTTACCTGATCCATGTAATTCTCTTGAGGAATTTAACTACGCCTTCCATTTTTGAAGAAAGAAATCATGAAAATAGAATGAAAAACTACTACTTTAAAACTTTTCAGAACTTCATTATAATTTTCAGGCTTTTAGGTTTTGTTTTAAAAAGGAAACCATTTAACTATAAACGTTTTGCCACATATAATCTAAAAGTATGTAAAAAATGAAATTTGTGCCCTGTCTCCAATTTCAGTGCTCCTAGCTTTAACAAAGTAAACTGAATAGATATTATAGTCCATCAATAAGGTCATTACAACTAGACCCATATGATCTTTTGTATTTAGGTTAATGAATCTCTGGCAATTCTTGGGAATGTGTCTAGATTCATTCCACAATTAATCTTTAAGACCCACAGACCAATTTCAAACCCATTTGCTTGAAGACACCAGAGGATAAATACAGTTCCTGACCAAATCTGAGAGTTAAAACTGGTCTTGGTAGCATTTAGACCTAGATTTTGCTAGTGACCCCAATCTCAAAATCTTCAGTAACAGAGCACTATTTCTTGCTAATAGTGGTGGTGATTAAGTACCATTTTCTTTCTTTAAGACAAAGTATTTTAATATGATTATCTTTAAAAATTAAATTAATGTCAAAATAGTTAATCAAGTATAAAAATATTAAATAAAAGGTCAGCATTACTGACTTTTCTGCCTCAATCTGCATTTTTTCTTTGTTTTCTTTTTTAATTGTTGTTTAAGTACAGTAAGTACTATTTTCTTTACCTAGAGTATATAACAGGGTACATACTGTTGAAATAAAGCATTGAAAACCCCTTTTCTTTAATAACAACAGTCTAACCAGATATGCACCATACTTCAACCTGGTAGTTTACTAACTGGTTCTTATGCTTTATTTATATTTTTTATTCACATTCTTTCATCCCCATACTAGGAGGCAAGATCCCTGAAGGCTGTGACTTTTGTATATTCTAGTCACTGCTGAATGGCATCTAGTAGGCTGCCTGGTACATACTAAATGCCTAAGAAATATTTGTCAAAAGAAATAATAAGTTAATGAATTGATTTAATAATAATGCTATAATGATATTAACAGTAATAAAGGAGATAAATTTCATAAATAAAATATGATTATAAGTTTAACATGGCCAAGTAGTATTTCATACAATATAATGAATCAAAGGTAATTGCAAAGAAAGGAAAAACTGAAAATTTTGTTTTTAACTTTCAAAAACATCACTTTAAAAAAGTGTGAGATCCGTAGATAGGTAATAAGAGTAACTTTAAGTTGTTTTGTCATCATTCCCAAAAAATGAAAGCTTGCAGTGTTAGTGTAAAATGGGCTTACTTGGAATGGTCAAATTTCAATAGAGTAAAAACTAGTTATATTTTATAAGGTCAGGAATAGAAGTGCATCTAATTTTGTTTAGATATGTTTGATATATATAGTGGAAATGTAAAGAAATAATACTGGTTTCCTTTATTAAAAATCATCCTCTATCATATAGTCATATTATATATGATATAATCATTTAATTTAAAATGTAAACCAATTTAGAATATTGATTTTGGTACCACTTTAAATTGGCAGTGTGTGAAAGAGATTTCTAACTTGTCAAAATGTACCATTTAACAACTGAAAAATACTCAACATTTTGCATACATAATTGTTTTATAAGGTAGTTATTGTGGTCAAAAGTCTTAGAATTAAGTATAGCAACAATCCAATGGTAAATATGCAATATACTTATCCAAAATTAAAATATATTTTGTACTACCTTTAAAATTTTTTAGGGAGGCTATACAATTTTGTAACATTATATTTAATAGCACAGTATTAAATGTGTATAAGACATACAAAAATTAAGGAAAATAGTGTACATTCAGAAAATCCATTCATTTGAAATAGAATCATGTATACAAGATGTAGTCTATCACAATTATATTATTCTTTCATTAAGTTGCTTGAGATGTATAAAATTAGATGTTTACAATATAAACACACATCTAAAATATGTTTATTGGTATTCTTTAACAACACATTTTCCAATATAACAAAAAATGAAATGGATTACATATATAAGCATGCTTCTAAAAATCATAACTACATGTTATCTTTGGAATCATGATAACGGAAAATGACATACATAGTACATGTAAACTTGCAAATTTGTTGAATAGTAATATTCACAATATTAAATTTAGTTTTTATGAATGAAAATTATGTTTCTGAAGGCTTTTTATTTCAGTAGTATATCTGCAAGAGACTAAGCATAATTAATGAAAAGCCACTTATAAATGTGTCATTTAGAAAGTACACAAAATGCTCATATCACAACTGATTTTGAATTTTTTGATTAATTTTAAGTATTGTATATATATTTAAAATACGCTACTTTGTCTTGTAATTATTGTCTAACTCATCACAGAATTAAAGAACAGAATATGTTTTTAGAGATTTAAGTGGACAGCCCTATAAATACATATTACTATATAAGCACAGTGAAAGATAATTGCATATTCTGAGAAGTAGTTTTTAGGTATTTATGCTTGGCATGTTATTTATATAAAACCATATATGCTGTCCCATTAATTTTATTATTTCAAATAAAAAGCATGAATGGAAGTTTACTTAACAAAATAATTCTAGGTCAATTACTTTTGGCATTTTGATATTTAATAAAAAATACAAAACATTAAACATGAAAACATGCAAAATAAAATATGCAAAATATCAAAATAAAATCTAAATACAACTAATACAACAATTCTATTTGAGCAATAATTTAAATATCCCACAAAATTTAGCATATGTAATTTAATGTGTACATTGTATTTATTTTATTTAATAGTACATGAAACTTCCAGAAACATGTACCTCAATAGGTCAGGTCTCTTGAAAATTAATTGAAACTTGAAGAGGTAAGTAAAAACAAAGCCACTGCTTTGTTACATTTTATAATTTTCAGAAAGCTAATTGTGGTTGGCAAAATAGGATTTTAGCATTTTATACATCATCAATTGCAGTATCCCCAAACCTGTATAAACAAGTATTTTTTTGTATAAATTTATAAAGTGTATGTAGTATGAATATTCAACTTAGGAAGAGATGGGTAAGTTGAAATGGAAAGTAGCCCTTAAAGTATAAAATGTAAATGATTTTCATCCTATTACTGATTACCTAATAGGACATTTTCTAACTGGCAGAACTTTAAGAAAACAAATCCTGAAAAAAATTGTTTGTCATTTAGTTTGAAAGAGTAGTTCTATATTGGTCTTGTAAAGGTTTTATTTTAAACTAAAATGCTGAATTGATGTTGAAACTACATATGATCATAATCTTAAAATATCTAATTGAGTATAAGACACTCTTGATTATAAGATATATGCACCTCTAAGAAAGAAAACAGAGGCCAATTTAAGCTTAACATAACAATGCAAAAATGCTGTCATCTGCTTACAGATTGCTGAGATGCTAATGAAAAAAGTTGATCTTCATAAAGTAAAACAAAACAAAACATAATCAGTAACACTAGTAAAAGATTTTCTATGAACATGATTAATTAAATGAAAAAGGTATGTACTAATTTAAACATACAACTAAGAGATTGAATATAAATTATCTTTCTGAACTGGTTGAGGTATCACTATATATTTTTGTTTATATTTGTCACATTTTTGTTTTAAATTTCTAAGTATTAAATAAGAAACCAATATTAAGTTTTGCAAATATATTTGTTATTATTAGTCAAGTACAAGTGATCTTACTGATTTAATATAAAAAGTGAATAAATAAATATTTGCAGTCTAAGCTAAAACCGATGATAGCAAGATTTAATGATGCATTTACTAATTCCACACCTACTATGAGTAAATAAATTATTATAGAAGATACTCAACATACAATGGGCTAAAGATAGTTTATTTAGTAAATAGTGTTGTGAAAACTGGACAAATAGGTGCAGAAAAATGAAACCGGACCACCTTCTTACACCACACAAGAATAAACTTAAAAAAGGATCAAAGACTTTAATGTTTGTTAGAGCCAAAAACATAAAAATTGTAGAAAACATAGGCAGCAAAACTCAGACACAGCTACATTAACAACATTTTATCTGATATATCTCCCCAAGCCAGGGAAACAAAGGAAAAAATAAACAAATGGGAGTAAATGAAACTAAAAATTTTTTTCCAGCAAAGGAAAATCAGCAAAGTAAAAAGACAATACACAAGATGGGAGAATGTATTTACTGATATATCTGACAAGGGGTTAATATCCAAAATTTATAAAGAACTAAAAAACTCAATGCCAAAAAATAAATAAATAACCCAATTAAAAAAGTAGGCAAAGTACCGGAATAGACACTTCTCCAGAGAGGACATACAGATGACCAACAAACATATGAAAAGATGGTCAATGTCACTAATCATCTGAGAAATGCAAATTAAAACCACAATGAGATGTCATCGCACACCCATCGGAATGGCTATCATCAGTAAATCAACACACAAGTGCTGGTGAAGAAAGAGGAACCCTTTTGCAGTGTTGGTGGGAATGCAAACTGGTGCAGCCGATGTGGAAAGCAGAATGGAGATACCTCAAAATGGATCTGCCTTTTGGCCCAGTGATTCCACTTGTGAGAACATAAATGAAGGAACCCAAAACGCTAATTTGAGAGAACACAAGTGCCCCTATGGTCACTGCAGCATTATTTACAATAGCCAGGAAACAGAAGCAGCCTAAGTGTCCATCAGTAGATGAGTGGATAAAACAACTATGGGATATTTACACAATGAAACACTTCTCGGCTGTAAAAAGAAGTGTTACCCTTCAAGACAGCATGGATGGACCTGGAGAGCACTATGCTAAGTGAAATAAGCCAGTCAGAGAAAGACAAATACCATATGATTTCACTCATATGTGGAATCTAATGAACATATTGAACTAACAAGCAAAACAGAAGCATATTCATAGATAGAGAGCAGGATGACAGCTAAGGCAGAGGAGAGAAGGGGACGGAGGACTGAGCAACAAGAAAAAAGGGCTCATAAACATGGAAAACAATGTGGTGACTGTGATGGGGTGGTTCAGGGGACTATATAGTAATAAAAAGTACAATAAAAAATAAACAAATGAAAAGAATAAAATATGTACTAACACCAAGTTGTTTGTTTACATGGAAGATAAAGTATTCATATTCTGAATTTGAAATTTCAGAAAACCACAGGCCAACCATAAATACCTTTATCTAAGTGAAATATAAGAAAATCAAGCATTTCAGAAAGATATGATTACTCTTTTAGTCAACTATGACAAAAGTATATGTATACATATAAATTATGCCATATTATGTATGATATATGCAGCAAATATGTTGTATATGCTATATATTCTATAATTTTATAATATAATTATATAGTTATAAGAAACTGAACCTGTCCAGATGTGTTCAAACAATATAAGATCACATAATTATAATATAAGTGTCATTTACGTTTTATGTGGCTGATAGAAGTAAACAAGAGAGGAAGAAACATCCAAGAACTTACATGTCACTCCATTTGTATTTTCTCAAAGGAGGGTAGCATGCCCCTTCTTTTCCCTTTCCAGCAATATAATGAAAATATTTTATATGGTGAAAGAGAGAATAGAAAGAAGTAGAAGAAAAGAGCTGGCTGAGTTACTCTTTGTACCAATCATCTCAGAAAGGGAAAATAAGGGAAAGTTTTACCCTAACCCAGCTGACCAAGTCCCTGAGTCCAGCTTATCTTCACCACCTGACTGTATCCATGCTCGTCCTCTATTTAATTCTGCCACAGCCTTTTAGTTTGGGGAAGCTGGGGTTTCATCATTTTTCATTAATTGTAAGTGTTCCTCTTTTTTAATTCCTAAGTTATAAAATGTACATAATGCTGGGTTAGTGTATGCAATATAATTTAAAGGGAAACACGGAGCTATCCTTACCCCCACATTTTCCTGTCTGTGGGCACAGATGCTACCATGAAGATGCTCTCTTAGGTATTACCCTCTCAGGATTGTCCTCTTACAACTAGGAAAATATCTTTTTGGGTGAGAGAACTACCTACTGCAGTGATTGCCTAACTACCTCATTTGAATGGGTTTATTTTAAAGTAGCATCAGGGGCAGATTCAGATATACATGTTTTGGGGAGAAGTGTCAAGCTTGCAGTAAGATCATGGCGGAGGCTTTTATCATCAGTTGGTATCTGATCTTATGTGAGTGTTATATGGTTGGAAAAGCTGCATTATCATTAACAGGTGGGTTATAATGGGGGCGTGGGCAGATTGGAAAGGCCTGGCATTCTGAAGGAAAGGCAATCACGTTGTTGATTGTGGAAAGGTTGCTGAGCAACTGGTGAGCAATGGCATGAATATACCGAAATAGAGAAACTGAATAAGAAACTCAAACCAGAATAGTCTTAGTTTCCTTAGTTTCATACACTCTTTGAAACACTTGTTATTCTATAGCAGCTAATTAATTGGTAGCAGGAGTGATTTGCTTAAAAATAAATACCATTCTTGGCTTAGACAAGTAGCATGTTAAAGGAAAAAACTTCAGAAATGATAACAACCTACAAAGTTTAGCATCCAAGGTTACCACTAACTGGAAATGCAAATACATTTTATATCATGTATCAGGGTCTTAAATATATGTTGTGATATTTATAGATTTTCATATCGAGAAGTAAACCTTCATATTTCTTCATATATTACTCTGCCAAGTTCCCTTTCACATAGGATAATTTTATTCCAAGACAGTAATTTAAAAATATCTTGTAGTACCATCAATAACAAGGAGGCAGGAATGCTATAGCAATGATGTCTGGGATATACATTAATACTTGGCTTCAGGTATGTTTTGCTTCTTTAGTTTGATTAGGGAACTAGATGGTGTTAAAATTTAGAGATAAAACGAGAAGATCTGGCTGAGAAGGATCTCCCAATCATCACAGTGACATCTGGCCAACTTTCTCTGACATTTTTCTCTCTAGGAGTAGAGAGTTTGATCCTCTGAGTTGCACAAATCAGAAGGTCCATTAGAGCTTCATTTACTCAAGTCTTCCCTGGGGAAGAGACACATAAATGTGTATTTTAAGTACAAAGAAATTCCAACTCATGTAAAGATACTGGGGAAGGCAGGAAAAATGAGAGTAAACTATACACAAAGGTTTTTAGTAAAGGACTTGTGTTTTACATCGTTGTAGATGCGGAAAAAAAGAAACCTTGTCTAGTATTCATTTCAGAGAAAGAAAATGTATACTTAGTGAACCTTTCTATTCCCCATCCTTTCTATACTAAGGAAAGTGACAGGATTCCCTATTCTGTCTTTCAGCAGCATTTTAAATGTGGATCTAATACTTATTAAGTTCCATCTCCGCTCTTTTCTATCTAACAAACATGCATTAACAAACTACTGTATACAAACACACACACACACTTTCACACATAATATGAATATATGTTTAAATAGCAAACCATCAAGAATTTAAAAATTCAGAGCTGCCCTGGCCTGGTAGCTCAGTTGGTTAGAGCATCATCCCAGTATGCCAAGGTTGATTTCCAGTCAAGGCACATACAAGAAGCAACCAAAGAATGCATAACTAAGTACTAAGTGGAATAACAAATCAATCTCTCTCTCTCCCTCTCTCCAAAATTACTAAAGAAAAAATTAAAAAATAAAAATAAAAATTCGGAGCCATGTGTCATGTTCCATAAAGAATACACAAAGAACTATGATAATATAGTTGGCAAGCTCTTAGCTGTGCTTCAAAAGCAGGAAAGACTTTATTAGCAGAGGTTTGGGGATTGAGCTTCAAAGGAGAACACTGTTTGGTGCATGAAGAATAAAAACATCTAGTCACAGGTTACAGCTTAGGAAAAAGGAATGGGTGGAGAAAAGGCAAGACGTGTTCTAGAAATTGCGAATTATTTGGTTTGCAGAAATAAAAAGAGCCACAACAGGTATAATAGTCAGGCACCAATGTTTTGAGACTGAAAAAATGTCAACTTAAATAAAAAAAGATGAGGTATCAATGACAGATATTAAGAAGGAGGTTGATGTGACAAAACTGTAATTTTAGAAGACTGTAATCTCTGGAATATCGAGAAGATGTTAGAGATATAGACTAAAGGGAGGCCAAACATGTAGCTAACTTGGCCACATGACTATGAGCACCTTGGAATAGGGTTGTTGGCTTTATAAAATATATACATCGCTGTTAATTTGAATGTCAGATAAACAATATTTTTTCTAAAAGTATGACCTGTACAACTGTACAATACTTGGGGCATGTTTATAATCAAAATTTATTCATCGTTTATCTGAAATTCATATTGTACCAGAAATTCTGGATATTATCTGGAAACCTTACTTTGAAAGTGATTCTGACTTACAAGCTGAAAGTTTTCTGCAACCAAGCAAGGACAAGCAAAAAACAAACACAGATTCTCCTAATTTAAGTATGTTTTGATTCATCCTGTAAAAAACTATGGAGTGCCTGAGAGTGGGCACGATGATATCACAAGTTCAACTAGACAAATCCATGCAAATATTTTTTTATGAAATAAGAAATAAAGATAAATTGAATGAGGTATGTGAAGGCCATTTATCACATTTGTATTTAAATAATTTTAGTATTAAAAGAGTAAATACTCTAGTTTAGCCCTTTGTTCAGTATAAAATATACTTTATATATTGTATGCTTATGCTTGGGGAAGAAAATGCATCCTGAGCATTAGAGGACCGTGAAAATTAGTAAAGGGAAGCTTCACTACCACGTAGTGGGGAGACCAGAAGGGGGAGCTCTCACAAAGTACCACTGGATGTTCAATCACAGGAAAAATTGTTGATTACGGTCCCCCACAGAAGAATCAACAGAAAAGAATGGTCAGTTATAGGCCCCAACAGGAAAAGATGGACATTGCATCTCCTACAAGAAGTCACCTGCCCCAGCAACTCTACCAGTGAGAGACCACCCTCTCTTAATTCTCCCTTTTCTTCATTGTACTTCCATTTAAAACAGCTCAATCCCATCTCCTCCTTTCTCTCCATAAACTAAACTCTCCTTTCTTTGTTGGACTTGCTTATGGATTTTGTTATGGCTTGCTTGACCCAAATTGCAATTATTTGCTGTTTCTGAATAAACATATTTTTCTGGTTTAAAAAAAAATGGCTTTTAATTTTAAGGTCAACAGGACATTCAAAACATGCCAGCTTTCCTAACAATGCTTTAGTCCATTAATACCTGACTTGAACATAGTTGCAGCAAGAATGGATTGTATCACAGCACTGGCAATGACAATAAATATTAAATAAGTTGACTATTCTCAACTTGTCGAGTAAGTCATTTTATTTATTACTCATTTTCCCGTTCTTTTTTCAGATGATAGAAAATACAGAATGGAAAGAAAAAAAAACCCAGTTCTATCTCTCTCTTCCTTGTACTTTTTCATATATAAATTGAAATCTAGACATATACGAGCTATGTAATGAAAATTATACATGTATGAGATACATATCTTATATAAGACAGGAGAGGCTTATACATACTATATAAGACACTATATACAAAGAGGCCATATATACATATATATGGTGTATGTCTATATATGTGTTTGTGGGTATATGGGTGTATGTGTGTATATATGTGTATATATATAATCATATACAAAATATAGACATACTTATGGTGTATGTATTAAAAACTGAATTCTGGAAATAATTTTTGAGTGTGTTTTGTTTGATCAAGATCGTGTACATTCATGTATATTTTAATCGGTTGACTTCCTGATGAAAATTGTTAATTAAATCAAAGGAAATTATCTTAATTGTTAAAGTGGTTTTGCATACCTGGAATTTTTATATCTACCTGAATAATTTTGATGCATTCCAATGACAGGTAACAGTATAGTAGGGAATCACTTTCCTGCGGTATAATTCTCTCAGAAGGGTGATGGAGAGTGGGGGGGCGGGAGCAATGGGGGAACGGTGGGACAACCGTAACTGAACAACAATGAATACATAATGAAAAGAAAGAATGAGGGAGGCTTGCTCCTGTACATGGAAGGGTTTATCTTTACAAATTTCTGAGAGGTAATTAAGACACTATTAATTGTATTTGACATTCCAGCATGTTTGACTTCAAATAACTAGGCAGCAGAACTATTTAAACAAATATGTTATAAAGAGCAACCAGTATTTATCGAACATTTATTATATTCAAGGCACGGCCTTCATTAATTTCATCCTCAAAAATACCTATGATAAAACTCAGAGCAGTTTCAAAACATACACTGACTCACTTTGCTAGTAAGTGGAAAAGATAGGATTTGGATCCAAATTGTGAATTCCAAACCACAATCTTACATCTTACATGTGAATTAGCACATTTCTCTCTATCTCCTCTAATACAATACTGCATTTAAATACTTGTGTCTGAATCAACATGTAATTTTTGTAATGTTTCATTTTCATTGTATTTCTTCCTCATTACCTCCTTTCCTTACACATAACCTTTTCCATCTGCTGCTTCAAATGTCCTTGCCTCAGGGGAGAATGCTTCTATGGGGCTAAAGGGAGACTTGCTCCAAGATCTCGCCATAGCTTTTGCTTCCTGACAGTTTAGATCTCTTCAGGGGATTGCGTCAAGTCACAGGCACCAGGCAATGATTACGGACAGAGGCAGGCAATGCAGGTGAGGCAATGACATACACACCCTCCCTGCTGCACTGCAGAAAATGGAAGGGTCCAGAACCTGGACTTACACCTTTGGCTAAGAGTTCACATGATGGCTTGTCGTGGAAGCGTAAGATCTTCTGCCTTCATGGGAAATGCATGCTTCTACAGGACGGTTGGGTGCCTTTCTTCCCATTGACCAGGTACTACAAAGATCCCCTGGATTCTTGTGCAACTCAAGAGAAGAAGTATGTACCAATATTTCTTCTACTGTCACTCCAGTGACCTAGCTAGAATTTTCCTCCTGTCAAGTGCAATGGGGGCTCTCACATTTATCTGAATTTAAGAGAACAAACTGACATTTCTTGCATACACAAGTTTGTAAATTAAATTTCACAACTGTTTAACTTGCAATTACAGCAAATATGCACACCATACCCCAACAGCCTTTTTTAAAAAATAATTTACTTTCAGCCTGACATGATGCTACTGTGTTCTATTTCCTCCTTTAACTATTGTAGTATTTTCTCCCATAAAATGGTTCTTGGTAATCTAATTCACTTATCTTTTGAAAATCACCAACTGCTCAATAGTTACATGACTCATATTATCATCCCAGAGGCCTCTTATTATGTTGTAAAATTGGATATATATTTTTCTTTTTTGACATAAATAAAACTTCTGTAAATTTCTGGTTCTTAAATTTTACCTATGAGGACTTCTTCAATCTTCAAACATTGTCATGGGAGTACTCTTTTTCCTCACTGCCATGAACGTTTTACTGCTCATGGAGAGTAGATGCTTTACCATGAGGACTTTTCACCCAGGAATCAATTAGTCCTCAGCAACTATTCCCCACTGATGCAAAGTCATAAGAATCATAGCCTCCAACAAGTTCTTACCTCATGCAAGCTCTATGGTAAATATTTTACATCTAATCTTCTGAACATTTATATGCAACAGATGTTACTATAATTTATATAGTCAGAGGTAAAGAGCTTGATTAAGGACATTCACTGATGTATGCATTCAAGGGTTTGTTGTCTTAGGCAACTTATTCATTCACTCATTCATTCCTTCATTCATGTATTTATTCACAAGAATTTATTGAGTGCCCCCTCTGTGCCAGATGCTGAAAGATCCAGAGGTGTGCAGCACAGACAGTATGTTCCCTAAAAACATTAAAGTCAAGTGGGAGAGACAAAGAATGGACAGAGTAAGATAACAACTGGTAGAGAAACACAAGGTGACAGTTGAGCTCAAACTTTAATAAAATGAAAGAGTGGGACATGACAGTATGAGACCTGATATCTCTGGCACTGTTATTCAGACTGTCAGATTCCATAGCCTGTATTCTTAACCTTGCTGGTACCCTACTTCCCATGCAGTTAGGCACTGGGCATTTCCCTTTGTCTATAACGATGTTCTACAGTCTCCTGTGCTATGAAGTAGTATGCATTTTCATTTGATATAATATTCCACATTTAAAAATAAAAAATTAATAGAAATATCACCATTTATTTTTTATTCAGTGACTATATATAATCTCCTACTGTTTGCTAGCCACTGATACAATGATGACTGAGAGAGATAACATGAACAGAGAAACATACAAACAAGGAAAAACAATAAAATACAATTGTGGTATATTGGTGTGTTAGATTAGATGTGGTCAAAAATTCTTTGTAACTCTCTCTATCAAGACATAGGCTATCCCCACCCCGCCCCCACCCCCCCGCCCCAGATCTGGCCTGTCCTTGTGACTCACTATGACCAAGAGTATTGAAGAGTGATATGATGTGAATTCTTGAGCCTCTGCTGCAAGAAGGCTTATAGCTTCCAACTTCACTGTGGAAAGTTTCCTTGAGAATGCCATGAGCAAGTATGCCCAACCTGCTGGAAGCTGAGTGGCTCCAGGGGGAGAACTGATACGTGAGGCCATGGTGGACCCTGAAGCATGGTCAACCTCCAGCTTAATGTTACCATGAACATGAGCACAGAAGCAGCATGCCAAGCAACTGAAGTGTGAGAAATAATAAATAATTGCTGGTTTAAGCCTCTAAGACTTGGGGTGGCATTTGCAAGGTATGGTTAACTGACACAATGAGTGAAATACAGAGATTTATAGGAATATACAATAAAAGCTTGAAGCTGGTCTTGGGGGGTGATTTAATAAAGAGGAGCTTTTTGGAGAAAACGTTTTAGATTAAAACCAGGAAGATGCACAGGGATTCCAAGGTGAAGAGGAAGGAAAGAGGTCGTCCAAATAGAGTATACTCTTTGTACAAAAGCCATGAAGAAAGGCAGATTTTTGTTAGTTCCCATAAATCAAAGGCCATTTAGTGTGGCAAAAGATAAACTGTGAAGAGGAAATCACAACAATTTAGGCTGAAATTATAGGTGGAGTGTACACTGGGGGGAGTTAGTGCAGCAGATATGGTACAAGGCATGCGGAGATCTCTCCATATTACCACGTAGCAACAGAAACAGTCCCTCTCACTCTATTAGCACGACGTTTCTCTCATTTCTTTTCCGAATCAAACATGTTTCTTTAGAAAACTGTAGTAGTTCTATGACACGTTGTATTCTTGTTTCACAGGTGGGAAATCTAAAAAGCATTCTTGAGATTAAACTTTTCCCAAATGTGGTTACCTGGAGGCATTTCTAAAGCAAATCAGGAAGTTACAGGTAGTTTGACTTTTGAACCCAAGAGTCTGAAATGTTCGTATTGATTTCGTCAGTTTCCTATCTTCCAATGCCACCCCTATGAAGAACTAGTTCATCGATTTTTTTCAAAGGAAGAGAGAATTTTTTGTTGAATTAAAATACATTTCACAGCAAGGCTAATGAAGGTCATGCTGTGGAATCCCCACCACTAACTAGAAGGCTGCAGAGGATTTGGTGGATGTCAGGGGTTCTTAGAGACCCCAGAGATGCCACAGGATCACAAAAAGAGTCTATCTGCAAAAATGGTCAGCTCCAATGATTCTTTGTTTGTGATTACATTTCAAGATGTGTAACCAAAAATGGCATTTCCATTCAGAAAAATGACTTCTGCTACTAAATATCACAAAATTGGTGCAATTCTTCCTTTCCTGATAGAGAGTAGAATACTTTCAAATGCAGGTAAATAACTTTTAAATTTTAATTAAGCTGAAACTGCAGATGGTAGGCCTTGAAACAAATCAGAATGAAAAAATAATATGACAGTCAATAACATAAACTGACATTTGCACTGTAGAAAAGAAAGGACAATATACAGAAAATGTTATTCTGTAATCCTAAAATTATATACATAAATTATATACAGTGTATTTTCTTGAGTTAGCCCAGTTAAATGATCCATATTGATTAAAGATTATTTACAATGTGGCTACATCTATACTGTCCCTTTCTACAAAAATAATTATTTACAATATTTTTTATTGTTGTTCAAGTATAATTGTTTCCATTTCCCCCCCTCCATTCCCGCCTTCAGCCCAACCATCCCTGCCTTGATCCTACCCCACTTTTGGCTTTATCCATCTGTCCTTCATACCTGTTCCTTGATGATGTATTTTTAACATTGCTTCCTAGATTAACTGTATAAAATGTGAGGAAAAACAGTGTTTTGGAATTTGTTATGGGTTCATATTGACTATGTTGAAATGCTGAAACTAGGAATAAAATTGTGGGTGATTGGCCTTAGTTTCCTCACTTATCACATGAGGATTATGGGCAGAATTAGTGTTTCTCAAGGGTTTCATCATAAAATGCTACCTTCATTACATTTCTAGGAGAAAAACCTTTTTCTTACAAATAAAGTGAATCACTTTCAAATTAAAAAAAAAAATGTATGCTCATGAAAAAAATCATGGAACCTGCTAATCAGCACTTCTAATCACCATGAGGTAACCAATCTACCACCGGGTTAATTTAATTATAGTGCTAAACAAAGAAAATTGATGTTTTAGTTAGCATGTGAGACCCTATAATGGGTAAATTTTAATTATGTTTTGTGAAATAAAGAAAGTAATACATTATTATTCTTTCAGGGAATGCTCAAAAGGATTACAGGGCTACAAGATATGTTAAAGTCCATCCCAGCCCTACAAATCCATGAGAATAGAAATTTTAATATAAATAATTAATTTATTTTAATATGTTGTCTGCCTACCTTCCTCTCCTCCTCTAACCTGCAGTATTCTTCTCTCTACCCTTGTCTCTCCTCTCTTTTTTTTTTTCCTGCTATAAACCATATTAGGTATTTAATACATTTCAGGCATTCAAGGTTTTAAAAATGATCTTAAGAAAGAAAGGAGATACCAAGAAAGTAAGGTTGGTGAATTCAGGAATGTGAGTCCCGTTAAAGTACAAATACAGGAGGTAGTGAGAGTAAATGCCTCGGTTATTGAGGGTCGCCTAATTCACAGTGGCTTATCCTGAGAAGGAAATTTTTGTGCTGAGCCTGAATGGCAGTGGTGGGGGGAGCTTGTCATAGGAAGACTTGAGAGCCTAATTTTCTACTCAGAGGGAACAGCAAATACAAAGGACCTAAGGCATACTAAAAATAAAACAAACAAAACTGTGTAAGAAGGCAGGGAGAGAATGCTAAATATCAGGAAATTCGGAACTTGCATGTCATTGTAAGAAGTTTGCTCTTTTTCTCTAATGTATTCTAAGTAGGCAATGGAGAGTAAAGAACTGGTTTAATTCAAACAAATCACTTTTCTGATAATGGGTAATGTGTCTGGGTGCATATGTGGGCATGCTTGTGTCGTGTGTACGTAGGGAACTGATGATGCTACTAGCGAGCTGCTGTGACAAGAAATATGTGACACAGTAGCAGTAGAAGAAAATGAGGCGGATTTCCTGGCCCTTTTCCCCACTAGAGCATTCCAAAGATGAAAAAGTTTGAAAATAGCTATTACAGAGCTTCTGCACCAGAGTGCACATTTGCAAAGACTGATACGGTAAATATATCAGACCAGAGAGTCCATATTAAGAGCCATGGGCAGATCCATGCTGAATGAGGAGCTGCCTGGGATGATATGGAACGCATAATGAGTACTGAGGTTTAAAAGTATCCAAATGGCTAATTGGAACTGATGTTTCAAATAAATAACAGAAGTGATGGGGATGCTAAAAGCTGAGGAGCACAGTCCCTGATAGAAGCAGGTGCTGTGAGCAGCAGGGAGATGCCAGCGTAACTGGCACAAATGTGACTGTGAATAATGCTCTTTCATGACCCTTAAAGCCTATAATCAGTGCTCGGGAAGTGTGTCCAAGATATGCGGAAAATTTTCATCTCGGAAGTTTTAAAGAACAAAAGGATACCAAGGCTAAAATGGGACATAAAAACAAAATGAGATTGGGCATTCTACAAAATGACATGAGCTGTATTAATCCTTGATTCACTTAACAAATATTTATTGAAACAAACATACTTACTGAGGGTCCACCACATGCTAGACACTCTTATGCTGAGGATCTTCTTTTCAAGGAACTTACATTTTTAAAGGAGAAGACAGCATAAAACTAGTGAATTATCACAGAAAGGAAATATCCAACAGTGAATTGAGGAAATTTTTAAAAGTAGCATAATGGAGAGTGCCTGCTACCTAGTCAGTGAAGGTCTCTTTGAGAAGAAACCACTTATATTGTGACCTAGAAAACAAGAATAAGTCAAAATTATATGAAGGCCAAGAAAAGAACTCCAGAAAGAAAGTCAAGGTTGCTGAGCCACAGGCAGAGAAGACAAGGGTCGTGAGAGTTTGGTGACACTTGGCTGACCATGGAAGAGCCACATAGCTGCATCAATTAATTTTTTTAAACACATGTGCTGGGAAGGAATGGTGATGTTTGGAGTCTGGCCTGGTTTATATTTTAAAAAGTCTCCCTACTTTTGTGCCGAGAACAGAGAAGCAACAGAGTCAGAAGACACACACCTAAGAGAAGGTTAGTGAAGTTTTAAAGGATACAGATAATGTTTCTTGATAACCGGGACAATGGGTTGACTCAATAATCAAGGAATAATTACAGCTAACATGCATTTTATATCAGATCATATTAACTTAATTCTTCCAAATGTCAAGTACACATTTGTGATGGTGCTGGTTATATCTAGCAAAGAAATTTTAATAGCTAATAGTCTGCATGTGTGAAGTAATTTCCTATATTTTGATCAGACAGGTCCAACTCAATGAACATGAATGAATACTTCCAGCTACTATCCAAAATAGGATTGTTGTAAAGAATAACTAGATGCAAAAGGTGACTAAAAACTAAAAGACCCCGATCTTTTTTATTATTATTACTCCAATGAAGAGAAAAAATACAACAGAGAAGATGTATAATGTCATGTTGTCAATCTTTTTCATGAAAAATAAGCATAATGGAAATTATTTATGTGAGTCCCTAGTATGTATAACGTGGCAAAGTACTGTGATAAGTTCTTTCAAAAATATCATGGGCTATAATTTTAAGATAATATTATATATCAGAAAGTGTTATTACTGTTTTATCACTGATAAAATTGAGATTCCCAAGGGCTAAGAACTTCACTTCATGGGTGTGAATCGAAGTCTAGTGAATGTTCCTCCCTCTGTAATACTACATGGACACCCTCCATCTTGATATCCATCCCTTTTTCACATTAGACTGCAGGTAAGTATAGAACCAACACACCTAATGCACATAAGCCATATTTACTTGGGAATTATAATACTTATACAAGCAATTCAGTTTACTCTTTTCCTAATGAAACAAATTATAGGGAATAGAAATGGGGAAGAATAATGGCCTTACCAGTTAGAAATAATAGAATTATATATTACCAGTGTTAAGCAGGTATTTTTTTTATTTTTGACAAAAATACATCTGCAAGAATCCAGAAACAGATCAAATATACCTTACAAAAATATTTTACAAAAAGTAATAAATATGCATTCATTCTCTAGAAGATACCTAGATTTATAATCCCCAAGGCACGATTCACAGTCTGAATAGGAGTACAAAGGTTAATAGGAATTATCTTTTACTTTTAAACAATTATAGGAATTTTACAAATTAGCTACAGTCAAGGGGAGAATGGGTAAAGGAGCATATCTGAACTACTGTGTAAGGGGAACACGGCAAAGACTGCATTTGAGTGATGCAGGCAACTGTAGGATGAGGCAGCAGGGGCTGAAAGAAAGGGGCACGAAGAGGAAGAGGTGTGAGAGTAAAGGAAATGACAACTGGGTCAGCGTTGGTGCAGATAACGCAGGGGGATTGGTACAGAGGAAATCTAAAAGAGGGTGGTGTAAAAGATGTTAGACAGTTCGGAGCCGTCATTTGTTACTATATGGCCGCCCAGAAAGCGCAGAGTATGAGAGATTTGTTTGACGGATTTTAACTTGTCACAACTTTCAGCTCTTAGCTCTAATTTCTAATTCTCTCCAGGTCTCACTTGGAGGTATAATGAATATTTAATCAAAATTCACATTAGGAAATTTTAAGTAACTTAGAAGTTGAAGTATTTAACTTATAAATAAGGTTCCTTAAACAATGTGAGTAATCAATATAACCATGATTTAGTTTTAATTCATACAGCCTTTGATGCAATCATGAGGATGGAAGCAGAAATACTCTAATGAAAGGGAGAATCCTTCCTGTTATTTTCACATCCTTACCATTTCTAGGATGGAAATTCTGTTTGGATGACTTGAACTGTAAAATGTGATTGTAAATATTCCATGAATTATATTATGTCTGATTAATGGATGTATTTACAGCTGTCCTAACTATCCCCAGTTAGAATTATATAAATAAAAAGAATGTTTCTCTCCTTGAGGGACAGGGCACTTTAGTTGCCCTTCCAACTTATGAAGTCCAGGCTATGAATTCCTGCACCAATGCCTTTTAGTTGGGAAACCTGTAGGAAATTAATGAGTAACTATGAGTCTTATGTAATTCCTCATTTGTACAGAGAAGAAAACCACTACATTATATTTTGTGGATATAAAATATGGGGAATACAAACCCTAACAGTACCTGGCACAAAATCAATGTTCAGTGGAACCAGGAAAAAGAAAAAGTTGATAGATATTATTATTCATGGAAAAACAATATTATTTTATTCTTCTCCAAGTTAGACAAGCTCTTCAGTAAACTTGTTACACAGTTAAAAAAATTGATTAACTGAAAACTCAATATCTAAATTATTTATTCTGGACCATTTGCTTCAGACACATTTTAAAGTACTTATTCATTTCACTCAATCAAAATTACAATGTGCATTAATGATTTATGATTATTTGATGACTACCTATTTTCCCTAAGCTACTGTCACTATGAGATATGTTTGTACAAAAGTTTCATTTTATGAATGTATGAATAAAAGATAAAAACCAAGTGTCAGATAATTACTGGCTAGGGAATTTACAACCTACAGAATAATTATATCAGAACTACAAAATACCTTGAGATGGTAATCTGGTGGTAAAAAGATATTATATTCACACTTTTCCTTATATTAAGTGACATTATCAGTGGCAAAAATATTAATTACTGAAGATGTCTTATAAGACTGAACTTGATTGCTGTACTGAATCTCTCCTACTACTTTGTTGTCACAAAATGGCAGAACTAACAATATTGTAGTTAAAATGCATTTCCCAAATTTTGTATTTCATCTTTGGAAGAACTTCTTTTATAATTTCATTTCTTGACGTTATAACATTCACACACAAAATGCAAGCAAAATACATAGTGAATTATAGAGAAAGAGCATGGAATTTGGAATAAAAAGATACAGATTCAAGTGCTCTGTATGTGTTCCTATTTCATTGTGGAGTTCCTTCCTAATTTTCTCACCTACTGTCTTCAGTTTAGGCCACACCCATGTTGGTAAACATCTGACTCCCTGTGCCTGCCTCTTCTTCCACAGTATTAAACAATCTTTTAAATCAGATTATTTTAATTTTTATGCAGAAATGTGTGACTCATTCCAAATTCTAAAACTAACCTTAAGTTTAACTATTATTTCTTTAAAATAATTTAAATAAAGAAACATTTTTAGCTCTGGCTGATGTGCCTCAGTGGATTGAGTGGCAGTCTGTGGACCAAAGGGTCACTGGTTCAATTCCCAGCCAGGGCAACTGCCTAGGTTGTGGACAGTCCTATGCAGGTAGGGATCATATGAGAGGCAACAAACGTTGATGTTTCTCTTCCTCTCTTTATCCCTCCTCTCTCCCTTCTCTCTAAGAGTAAATAAAGATTTTTTTCTAAAAGAAACATTTTAATGACATTTATTCAATAAACATTTATTAACCTTTTCCTTCTCATTAACCCAGAAAAAAATATCCTTCCTCTTAGTAAAGACAAACTAACAAACCAAATGCTTCTACCCTTCTGGATCACATTCTATGGCACCTCTAGGATTTTGGTCCTATGGTTATATTCTTTGTTCTCCTGCATCATGAATTCCTCTTAACTTATATGGTCACTTACAACACAAAAAAATATACTCTCAATCTCTAAGGTTAAAAGGCCAAAAATAAAGTAAAACCATATTCAGACCCTACATTTCACTTCTAACCACCTTCACATTTCTTTCTTCCTTCTTAGCTGAATTTCCTAAAAGCATTGTTTACACAACCCATTTTTGCTTCCCCACTTATTATTTATACTTTTTAAAAAGTCCATTTAGAATCTGACCCAATTTTTACCACTAAAGTGACCTCTATGTTACCAATCCTATGCTATGTCCTCAACTTACTGCCTTGACGAATATTTACTGTGCATCTGCCATACACCAAGGAATCTTCTGGCGGTCAGCATAGAGCAGAATAGAAAATATCCAAATATCCTTGACTTTAGGAGGCTGATATTCAGATGACAACCAGCACTATGAAGGAAAATGAGGAGGGGAATTTAAATGCTAGCAAATAGATGACATTTTAAATAGGGTTTTAGGAAAGACCCCACTGAGAATATGAGATTTAAGCAAAGGCACAAAATGTGTCAGAGATTGAGCCATGCAAATTATCTGAGGGAATAACTTTTCAGACAGAACCACGACTGCAAAGTATCTAGACAGAAGCACTCCAGACAGTTTGGGAACTGGCAAGGATGTTGCTGCGGTGAGAGGAGTTGGGAAGAAAGAAATGAGGTCAGCCAAGCAAAGGGCTGAGTCACGTAAGTCAGTTAGACAAGCCCTTACTCTGATAGGAACACAACCATTGCAGGATTCTGAGCTGAGGAAGGGCGCTTACTGACTTAGACTTTAAAAATATTATTTTGGCTGCTTTATTTTTGCTAAATGAAAGGAACGAAAGCAGGAAGACCTTTTAGAAAGAAGCTGCGATGATGGAGGCAAGAGGCGGTGGTGGCTGGAAACTGGGTGTTTGCAATAAAGGCGGAAGGAAGTGGATACATTATCAGTACTTTGAAGGTAAAGCTTGATCATGCCTTGCTGATGTGTGCAAAAAAATAAGGCAACAAAAATGATTTCAAAGTGTTTCCTGAATAAGCAGAAAAAAGAAAAATGGTCATTTGTTAGTATGAGAAAGACAGGAAGGAGCAGACTTTGTGAGAAAGTATCAGTTTGGTAACGGGGATGTGAAGTTTGGGAGGCATATTAGCAATCCAAGTAGAGAGTTTGCAAAGGAACTTGCATGTATGCCATGGGGTTCACGGTGGAAGGTCTGAGCTGGAGACACAATCTTGGGGGTCATCGGCACAGAGTGTTTATGTTTAAAGCCGCAGGACTGCGTAAGATGGCCAAAGAACTCTGTGTGGAGAAATCACCAGTGAGGTTGGGGACATGCAGGAGAGTAGCATTATTTTCCATTTTCATAAGATTTTGTTTATTTAATTTTAGAAAGAAGGGAAGGGAGGGAGAAAGTGGTAGAGAGAAAGAAACATTGATGTGAGAGGGAAACATCTATCAGTTGCCTCTCACATACTCCTCGACCAGGGATGGAACCCCCAACCCAGGCATGTGCCCTGTCCAAGAATTGAACCAGTGACCTTTCACTTTGTGGGATGATGCCCAACAAATGAGCCACAGTGGGCAAGGCGAGAGTACCAAACACATATGCAGAATGTGTATCAATGAGGAGGGGAAAATGAACTGTGTGAATTTCTGTTAAAAAGCTAAATAATACAAATTCTGAGAATGGTGACCTCTGTCCATCAAGGGCACAGATACTGCTTGGAAGTGGTCCGAGACAAATTAAATATAATGAATATGTTAAAAATTATTCTGAGAACTTAATACAGAGGAAAACAGAAAACCTCCAGAGCAATTCATTTGTTGACTACTCTCTTCTTTTCAAAACATTCTATTTTCTGGGCTCTTATAAAACCACTCTCAGTTTTCCATTTGCTATACTTAACTTATTCTGGTGGATTCTTTTCAATCTCTTGTTGGTTCCTGCTTGTCCACATGAAATCTAAATCATGAATTTCTCAGGGCTCCATCCTGGGTTTTTTCTTGCGTTGTTGCACTTCTGTTTACTTGGGGAGAGGTGATCAAATACCCTGGATTTAAATGCTCACTAACTAAACTGAATTCCAAACGATATTTTAGTTTAAAATTCTGCATGAACTTCAGACTTCCAAACAGTTGTAAACATCTTCCTTATTAACATGCATATATGAACATTTCTGTGATAACACAAACGTACTCTAGAACCCAAAGGATGCAAGCCTCAAAGAGCACTTTTTCTTTCTTTCCACTGTAAAACATTTTGTCCTTAGAGTCTTTTATATCTTACCAAGGAAACTTTAGAAATTACCCATAATTTCTTCTTTTCCTTCATGCCAACTTCTAATTAGTCAGTAAGTCCTGCCAATTTTAATTCACACTTATATAAAATCTGCTTTCCTTTCATTTTTCCCCTCACTATCCTAGGTCAGGCAGTCCTTATTTCTCATCTGGAGAAGGCAAACAGTTACTTTATCCATTTTCATTCTTGTACCTCTTGAGTGCATTTTCTACACCAATGTGAAGAAAAAAAAAAAAAAAGAAATCTCAAAGATTAAATGAAGTTTCTCCTCTCCTGCTTGAAATCTTTCTAGGTATTCCTTATCACTGCCTGAGGACATGATTCTACAACATTACGTAAGGTCACTCTCATTGAATTTTGCTGTTTCGGCCACATAAGAAAATTTCAGTTTCTTTAAACATGGTAAGCTTTTCCTTCTGCATGGACTTTGTCGGCCCGGACTGGCCCATTCTCCTCCATGGCACTGCCCATCCCCCACTCTGCTCAGTCTAAGCTTCATCTTGTTTTCTACCTCACTTCACAAGGAAAATATGTTCCCTGAGTAGCTACCTAAACTAGGTCTTACATCCCTATTTTATCCTATTCCAGCCCCTTCATTTATGTATTTATAGCAAACATTCACATTTACTTTTTTTGTTTACTTGTTTAATGTGTATATATTTGTATAGTTGACTTGTTTCCTCAACTGCACTGCAATAGCTATGAAGGCAAGAACTTTGCACTTCCCCTCTTCCATCCTACCCCTTAGAGCAGTACACAGATCATCCGCAACAGATGTTTGTTGAGTGAACAAATGGATGGATGAATGACTGCTACGGCCAGGTCACAGTGGGGCTATAGGACCGAATTGAATGCGCCTCTTAGGGAACTTCATTAATAAGAGAGAAAACTAAAAGTAACTATGGCACAAATATCTTACGTGGCTCACAGAAGTAAAACTTGATGACATTTTATAAGAGCTGACATTTTTTTTCAGTTCTTAGTGTTAATTTCCTTGTATACAATTTCATTTAACATGCAAAGTCTTTAATATAAGTTTCATTAACATATCTCAAAGTTGTATTTCATAGTTAAAAAGATAAATTTTATGAAGATCCTAGATTAGTTAAAAAATCACAACAGATTTTGAATCAAGGCGTCCTTTTTCCAGGAGATGCGTTTATAATCATGAATGATTAAAAACTTTACCATTCACAAATTATATTTAAATTATGTTATATTTTTGATATATGCATTAATTTTTCACTTTTATTAAACCATGGTTTTCAAAAACTGTTTTATTAAAAATATAAAAAATAAATGTTCATTCACAGAGAAGAGAAAATATGAAATCAGAAATATAAGCCTTCTGTAATGAAGCAATCAGCTCAAGAAATTTTGAAATAATCAGTGTGTTTGCTCAGGGATCAAACAGCATTCAATTTTACTGTGTTGATGAGAAAACTGGATGTCAGAATTTAGGGCATTAAAGAAAAACTCAATTAGCTCATTAATCAGGTTAGGTTAGAGATCTGAAAAATATTTAATCTGACTAGGATAGACCTTTTATCATATGCTGCACATTTTCTTTCTCATGTTTCTTGACATTTATTATAAACAGATATAAATTGTTCTGTCAACTTGTTTTACCAGGGAACAGGCTATTACTCCTCTGACAAACACCACAATTGACCTCCATGTTATATGGATTTCCAGTTTGTGAAAAATGTTTAATTACATGAGGTTATAAATCACAGTGCGAGAAACAGTGGGTGTTCAGAACTGCTATTGCATATAAGAACTTCATATGAAATTAACTTTTGTTCAAGTTACTAATTTTTCCATGTTTGTTAATTTTATCTTTATTTGTTCTTCAAAAGATTGATCTTTTATTTCACACCCTATAAAAATCAGCGCAACTTATACTATTTTAATAGGTACTTTCCTTGTTACTGTCTTTTCTGCAATATCTTTAATAATTTTGTTTCTGCCAGTTATGTAATGTGGGACATGGATAATTTATCTAGAAATGGGAATAAATTATCAGAATAATTAGAATACCTAAGCAGTAACGTTTTATGGATTAATAAGAACCAAAATAATCTCTGGGAAAATAGACTATAGAACAGAGGTTTTGAGGGAAGGAGGAGAAAACACAAAATCTAGATTATTTACTGAAGTATTCTTAGAAAAATGAAGAAAAAAATCATAATTTTAGGAAAAGATGGGGAAAAAAAGACTTAAATCAAGACATTATGATTCCTCGAGCACCATTTACTACTATGCTACAGAAACCAGTATTGCTACTGCCATCATATTACATTGTCAGAAACTGTATCTCAGCAATGTGTAAGTTAAACCATAGAAAGATACAAATGTATCATAAGTAGAGCCTTGAAAACATAGTTCTATAACTTTGGGGAAGATGTTAGTTTCAGCAGATACAAAATGTTTATTTTCCATCCCACCATTAAATAAAAAAATAAAGACAGTGAAAAAAATGAGGAAGGAAAAAACACTATAACAATATTATGTATATTGGAAGGGATGTCACTTTTTTTTCTTTTGGTTTTGATGACATTATCTTGATTAGAGAGTCCCTTAGGCACAGACATTATTGGAAAAAAAATATTAAGTTAAAAGAATGGAACTTGTACCACCTTTAAAATATGTTATCCTCTAAGTCTCCTCTCCCCAAATATATACTTAGGAATAATATTCTCTTTTATGGCATGAGACAAATGTGTCCCACTCAGATTCAGATGGGTTTTGGCCTACAGTCCTACGTATCATTTAATTAAGTGGGGATGTATTATGCAGAGCTATTAAGTAAGTCACATACTTGAAGAAGCAAAGAAATGTAGCATGAAAACACATTGTAAATTATATAGGAAAAATTCTCAGGAAGATTAAAGTATATTGCAGTATTGCAGGATTATTTATGCACAAAGGTATACTAAAGAAAAATTCAATATAACAATGAGATAAAATAAAAGTTATTGAACAATGAAGAGAAAGGTTTAAAATGTTGGATTTTAATTTGCACAATAATATTGGCTTAAAAGAGGACCTTGACCTCCTTTCCTTTCCTTGGGAGTTGTGGGAAGTCATTCCATTTTAGAGGATTTAGCATAAGATTTAGTTAGTGGATTTTCTCAAGGCAATTTAATAGCTGTTGAATCAATAGTGCAACACAATGGAAAAATGATAAAAATAAAATTTGTATATTAAGAATAAACTTTAGCATTTTAGTAATTCCTATGCACAAATCTAGGTAAAAAAAAAGATAAGAGGCCAAAGCTTTAATTTACTGATTAAAATATTAAACATGGTTGGCATAGTTTAGTAAAAAATTTTAAAGATATAAATAAATCATTTAATAATAAAATTGTCAAATGTATTTTTAACAATGACAGAGCAAACTTGGTGCCCTGTTTACATATCCATGGATGAGTAATTTAACTTGAATCAGTGATAGATGATAGATAGATAGATAGATAGTAAATAGATATCTAGTGATCTCCCCTTCATAAAGAAAATAGAAACAACACATAATTTTGGAACAAATAAAAGAAAACAATATTTGACCTCAGATGTTGCAATGAGAGAGAGAGATTTAGAGAAAGAGAGAGAGATTAGAGAGACGGCCAGAATAAACCCCACACCAACTACTATGGAGTCATTGCATACGCCAGAGGAGGATACAGAGTCCAATTCCTCAGTCAGGTCTTTAACTGACACATCACACGATGAACAAGTAACTCTGGCTACATGGTCATGGTTTATAGTCCCTGAGACTTTATTAAAAATAAACATATAAGTGAATAAAGTCATCATAGAAAGATATATGCTGTATGAGAACATATCCATAAACCATGAACAGTATAATTTAAATTAAGATCATATAGAAATCTAGTTCATTTGATTAATTCTCGTTTAGAGTTAGAGCTGCAATAACAGCTCCCCTAAAATTTATTCTCATAACTATATACAAATTTTTAAACAAAACCTAAATATAAACATGCTATCAAATGTTCTGTCATCTACAAATAATTCACCAAAAGTCACTGATATACCATTTAAAAAAGAAATTTAAAACATTTGAGATGAACAGAGACTACCCAAGAAAGAGTATAATAAATGTATAATCTACCTCCCTTATTTGAGTAAATTAAGATTCAAAGATATTAAACAATTTTTAAAAGTTAACCACTAACATAACTGAAATTCCAATAACACATTTTAGATTTCTGGTTTAATATTGGTGTATCCCCTAATTTCTTAAACTGAATGTTGGCAGCTTTCTATTTACCTTGGATTTATCCTAACCACCAGAAAGGCCCTTCTATAGGCTAATTTTGCATTATCTATTCCTCATTGGTTTTCATATTTAGTTTATGAACTACACAATATCACAATAGTTCAATATGAAATGTGAGAAATAGGTTCTTGGGAGAGAAAATTTACAACTAAAATAACATATTGAAGCACACCATATGAAAAAATATCATACCAATGGCAAATCTAAATGAGAAATAAACATGATAAATAAAGTTTCCATTAGGTATTAAATATTCTAACAAAGTGTAAAGCTTGATTTCAGCAAATGAGTAAACATTTCCATATATTTGTGTGTGTGGAGTACATGTCAGGTTAGAATAGGATTCTTCCTGACTTGGTTTAAATGGGAACAGTGATTTAGTAGATATTAAGATGTTTAAGTGAAGGTAAGACATTCAGCTTCTTATGCGAATCTCTTTCAAAGGAAACGTAGAACAATCTCTTTTGTGACTCTTGGACTCTTAAGGCAGAGCAAGATGAAGCAGGGAGACCAAGAAGAGAGAAGATCTACAAAAATATTTCCTTTAAGAGATCTCTTGTAGGTGGGTTAGCACTCTTCCCAGTGCTGTCTCGTGAGGTGGCTTTCAATGTGATCGCTCAGCTATGAAATTTGTTTCACAAAGTTCACACACAAAAAAGACTGGTGTCTATTCATATCCAACAAAGCTAAAGTCAAAGTCACACATGAATAAGCTAAAACTGACATCTGTTGGGGAAATCTAGAGAGGAGGAGAGATAAGCCTGAATTTTTTGTGTTTCCTGTAGCAAAGATTTGCTAAGGGGTAAAAAAAATATCTCAGCCAAAGAACACTGCGGGTGTCTAGTGCCTGGAACAAACTCGGGCAAGTGTCTGTTTAGGATACGGATGAATCCCCCTGGGATAAGCAATCACAGAAGACAGAGGCCAGCTGGAACTGCTGACTAGGTCCCAGGACGTCAGCCTGAATATCAGGAGTGGAGAGGATACAGCCAGCTTAGGACTTAGTCAGACCAGCACCCTTTGCCTTCTCTGCCCTCTATTCTGTTTGATCTCAGAAAAACCTAAAAGGGTGGCAAGTGGGAAGCTTGAAAGAAAAGGACAACTAAGGTCTAGAGACCAGAATGGCCAATCTTAACCCTCTCCTTTCTTTATACAGGCATCTGGCTAACAATGCCTGGAAGAAAGAGAAGAAAGAATTTGATGATCAATCAAGTTTAGTGATTTGATTAATATCTTGGAGTTGGTATTCTAATCATAGAACTTAAACTGTGTTTCTAGCTTTATGGATTCATTTGTATCACTCTAAAATTCATAAGCTAAAGTCCTTGCCCCCAGTGCCTTAACATGTGGCTCTATTTAGAGATAAGTTCTATAAAAACTGGCAAACTTCAAGTGAACTCTTTAGGATGGCCTCTGATCATGTATGACTGATAGTCTTACAAGGAGAGGACATTTGGATATGCAGAGACAGACCCAGGTATGGATAAATACAGAGGAAAGCTAGATTAGGGCACAGCAAGAAGGCACCCACCATAAGCCAAGGAGAAAAGCCTGCAAAGATCAGGACCCCTGGCACCTTGGTGTTGGACTTCCAGCCTCCAGAACAGTGTGAAATAAGTGTCTGTTGCTTAAGCCGCCCAGTCCGTGGTATTTTGTTATAACAGCCCTAGCACACTTGTTGTTTAATGTGTCCTCTGGACCTAAATGGATTTCCATTCCGTGGCAGGTGCATGTAGGTGGTGTCTTTCTTTCATAAAATTAAAGTTTATTAAAATTTGTCGATATATCTAACTATGAAAATGAAGAAATCTGAGGCTTTTTGTAAACTTTAAACTGCATTGGATATTTCGCTTTTTGCATACAGTTACACCACTTTCTGATTCACAGAATGAGTATCCTTAGGGGAAAAATAAAACAGGCCTGTGGTAGATAATCAGAACCTACTGAATCCGAAGCACTCATCATGATTCTTAAACATGACTGTAAGCCTCCTCAATAACTTTGTGGTGCAAAAAAGGCCCGTACTACATATCTCACAGAGGAATTGAAGGCACAAAAGAAAAGAAAAGAAAAGAAAAGAAAAGAAAAGAAAAGAAAAGAAAAGAAAGAGAAGCTAGTTTCAAATAAATTCATGTTTTTCAACTTTAAAATGAGAATGTCAGAATTTTGTTGAATACTTTCATTTTTTGGATTTATTTTAAATTGCACATGATGGTGTGGGAATCATAATTTTTAACTATGGATTTTAAATTATAAAATAACTCAGACCTTGAAGTACAATTATCATAATCAATAAATTATTAACTTTTAGTGGGTAATAACAGCCAAAAGCTGAGGAAAAATAAGAAAAATTACACTATCATATTATCTCAATATATTACTGCGATTTTGAAAGTGTCCAGCATTCTTGTAATTGAAGAGCATAATGTAACTTCCACAAGAGGGCGCTTCACCTGATCTGCTGAACCTGCAGCGTTTAATATGGTAGCCACTGGCCACTTCTGTCATTTGATCTGGTAAAAGAAGTGTAGGAAGTGAGACAGAACTAAAATTTTAATTTCATTCCATTGTAACTTATCTTAATTTAAATTTAGAAATAGGCAGCACAAAATATTTTTCATTAAATACACTTTTATTGTTTTAGTAAACTACATCTGTGTACCGCCAAGATGCAGTATGGCAGTGAAAATGTTAGGAGTATACGCTGATGTAACATTATGATGTGTTTATTTAAATATTCTGTGCAAACAGTAAATTACAATGAAACTTAAGGAACTCATAATTGCCAATACATTTAAATACTTATTTTATTTGTAAGTTGGTTATTCTTTTATAAAAATAATTTCTTCCCAATAAAAACTTAATTGTCAATATGAGTTATGCTGTGTGAAATATATATATATGCATATATATAGGCTTTGAGACTTAACTGAAAAATAAAATGCAACATAAACATTGAACACTTTTTACATTATGTTGAAATGTTAATATTTTGATCATATTAGTTAAATGTAATTAAAGTTAATTTTGTCTGTTTTTCTTACATTTTATGTGGCTACAGGAAATTTTACAATTGTGTGTGTGTATACATACTGCTGTGAAGCTGAGCTACCTTTAGAGCAGCTTTTGTTAGTTACAGGCATAGGGAGCAGATTAAGCCAGAAGGCTTTAGACACCTGGAAAGAAGTCTAGTATTCCATTATCTAGTCACCCCAAAGTCCTGAGATATTACAGAAAGTATTCAAGTTCACAGAGTGGGGGTTCTCCCCAAATCTGCCAATTTCTAGTACAGTGCTCTTTCCAGAACAATATGGGTGTGAACAGCACAATACTTGTGCAAAGAAAAATTTATTGCTGGGTATCTTTACCTGTCACTACTTCTCCAATACTAGTTTTTATTATCATTTCTCACTTAAACAGCCATCTTGCATAAAAGTTTATAAGATTATTTACATGGATAAACTAAGAAAATTAGCATATGCTTGGAAATTTCAACAAAATTTCATGACCACAAATCTGGAGGCTCATGTTATCTATAGTAGCTCTGTGTAGTACTTGTTACAACATTTTCTGTAGGAAGAAAGAATGTAACACAGCATTTTTTTCTTGTTAGACCAATAATATAATGTTTAAATTTGACCTTTTCAAACAACAGTGCACTGGGGCATTATGAAACCATTGCCTTTTCTAATAAGGGTTATTATATTTCTTTCACCTTAAGCTGTTTTATTTTTTTTATAGCCACAGATTTCTTCTTGGGCTTTCCAATAACAGTCAGTACACCTAATATAATAAAGGGACAAATAAGCCTATAAGAACGGATGATTTTAGTGTTTATTTCAGCCCATGCCCATGTAGTAGGCAAGGAATATACGCTGCTGATATACCACATGGTTAATTTTTAACACATATGTCTGTTAAATATTTGGTATAGATTTCCTAGGAATAATTTTCTTTACATATCTAATATATTGAAAACTATATTAAATGAATTCTTTAAAAAACAACAAACACTTATATTATGTACTCAAACAAATATGAGTCTCCAAGAAACTTACTGTGAAAGGTGGAGATAGTCTTATTTCAAATAATACTGCTCTTAGTCCTAATATGCTTGAAATTGCCCTACAAGTCACTTATAGTCAAACAATAAGGGGGATGCTGCTTCTCCCACTGCTGCTACTGATAATAGTAATAACAGCTAACATTTTATATAATTCTTAAGCTGGCAGATACTCTTCAAAGTGTTTTATGCATATTAACTAATTTTATAATGGATATTGTTTTATTAACACAACACTTTTAATCAAGTACAATGTAATGGCATGTTTTTTTTATTTACTCAACAAATTTGATTCTCAATGAGTTTTAGCCTTTTCTCAAAATAAAGAATCGATTCTGGGAATTTGCAAATCTGAAAACAACTAAGGCTAGAGAACATAGTGAAATTATCATAGAACTTAGAAGCAAAAAAAAAGTCTCTAAGGATTAAGAGCTTTCCTACTATTGTCTAATGCGACCTTGGGCTTATCACTTTTTTCAAAGGGGGGTGGTTAGCTCATATAGAACCTCCAGGGTGAACTAGGAAAATAAGCCCATTTCTCTGGGTGGTACAACATCAGCCCATTGCTGAGCCAGAGGTTCGCAGCTCCTGCTTGACACCTAGCCTGATGGCCTTATGCAAGGCCTGCCTACATAATTCATCCCAGATCTTTGTTTCTTGTTTGGTAAATAGAGAAAATAATATACTGCGTTGGTCAAAAAGTCCTTTTAGTTTTTTTCTATAAATTAAAAAACACATTTTTTCTTCAATTTCACCAGTGACTTTATTGATTTGGATTTGAATATATTAGCTATTTCCTGCTATTGCTTGCTAGTGGGTAGAAGTCAGGGGTGCTACTAAATATCTTCCAAAGCATAAGACAGATCCATAACAAAGAATTTGGCCAAGAACACTTCGCCAAATATCAATAGTACCAAGAAACTTCGCAAACCACTTTGGACATGTTCAATCAGTCATCGCACCCTCTCCATATACTGCATAAATCTGCGTGTGTGTGTGTGTGTGTGTGCTTCAGTTGCGTTTTTTACCTTTTATGAAATAATAAAACATAATGCACTGAAAATATTGTGTATTTTCTTCCATTTTCAATGTTTAAATGGATACACAAAAATTCACCAATTTTGATATTTTTTAAATGCACGCTGATATGACAGCTGTCACGATACAATCTAACAAAATTATCTCAAATGAAATTAAAGACATGTAAGCACCACTAGAGCTATCGTACAGAAAAAAACTAAGCAAACTTTGTAGCCAACCCAATAATTGATGGGATATTGTGAGGATTGCATGAAATACTGCATATAAAATATTTTATAAATGGTGATATCTATGAATGTGTAATATTTAATTATTCCTTTAACATTCATTGGACATCTCTAATATGGTAAACTCTGGGTATACAGAGTTAAAAGACACAGAGGCTATCTTTAGAAAGTTGTAAACTATAAAACCAGGTAACCATAAAACAACTCAGAATCTGCTTTCTAGCTTTTATATGGTAAATGAAATATTTATGTATCTGTATCTTCCAATTTACACAGATATAAGCTATTATTTAAAGTCGGACAAGAGTAATAAAGAATACTACTTTTTGCTGGTCACTTTGAATTTGACATGGACCAGGAGGTCTGGCGTGATATTGAGAATATTTAATAATGGATGGTTGAGACTAGAAACTGAACTGTATATGCCAGCCACAGAAGTATCCAGAATGCGCCCTGCCACACCAGCTATCAGCCATTTGTTATGCTATAGGGCAATCCAGTGGGTCCCGAAAGAGGTGGGCAATTCAGGGTTTGGAAGGCAGTGCTGGTCGGTACTCTGGGCCTAGAGGAAGTGGCTATATGCTAATCACTCCTATTTCAATATTTAATGATCTCTGCAGCCATGGTGGACTAACATAGCTGTACACCACACAGTAGTCACATCTTCATTCTAACCCCAAACTACTCGAATGTTTCAGGTTCAAGTCAGGAGTCAGGGTCAGGTATTCTGAATGCTTTCCTGGGCCATGCATTCTCTTTCACTCCCCACATGAGCCCATAATTTCTGAATTTTAATACTTCATATTTTTCTCTTTGAATATAATAATCACTCATCTTTTCACATCCTATTTGGGAAACTCTCTGATTTCAGAGACCATGCCATGTCAGAGCCTAGCACAGTATCTGGTACAGAGTTGGTGCTAAGCAATGTTTTTGTTGAACAAAATTGGACAGATGGGCAAATGAACAAATAAACAAATGTGCTATAATAGATCCCTGATAGGGGTTTTAATTTAAAAATATTTTAATTTCATTAAACATCATTAGCAATGCGCCTGCCTCATTTATAACTTTGGGTAATTAAATAACTAAAGAAAGCATCAGGCTAAATAATAAATTTATTGTCAGATGAAGCTAATTCTTTCCATCATACCTCACTGTAGGAGACAATTCTGCATGGCCTGGGCCCAGCTCCCAGTGGGAAGCAAGGTCTGATGCACAGGACCACGCCCATGGATAGGTTCTCTTGTGGGGAATCAGGACTACATTGTACCTAGACTGCTTATGAGACTTGCTTTTGCTAAAACTCCTTCACCCTGAATTGAGGCAGCAAGGGCCAACTGTAACTGCCTAAAATCCATGCTAAAACTCCCCAGTATGGAGTGTAACTGGTTTAACCACTTTTCCCTTTGCATTTGCAAATATCCTTTTTCTGTTATGTGATTAGCAGCATTGGCCACTTTGTCTTCTGTAAAAGGCAACCGCCTAAAGCGAACCTGTGCATAGTAAAAGAGGACCATCATTTAATATGTGCAGAAAAGAAATAAAGGCCTGTCACGGTGTGGAGGGCTATGGCTTTTTCTCCCCTTGAGAGGAAAGCCATGCTGTCCCTTTTCCTCCACAGGACTTGGTAGTCCATGTGAATTTCTCATATCTCATTCACAATGTGGTGGACCCCACAAGCCAGGGTCCGCATCACCTCACAGGATCATTTCCCAAAATATGTCCTGAGGTAAAAGTAGTTCAAAATAAGTTTAAAGGGCTTAGTTGCTGAAATAAAATAATTCAGCTTAAATTTGTTCAACTGTGTGTTTCCAAAGCTTTTTGGGCTATAACATTGACTCCAGTATAAACACTCAATACCCCACAGCTGTAGACTTGGGGAAAATTCAAAGTTAGTGTCTCTGTCATCTGAATAAACTTCATAAATTGCCTTTAGCCATTTACATTTTTAATTTAAAATAAAATATCTAGGGATTTTAATTTAATTTGAGGATTCTCTCTTCAAATAGCATGATAAAATTGCCTGCAAAATAAATGTAAGTAAGGTCCACAAAGCTTAGTGCTTCAGACCCCATTTTTCGTGATGACATGGAAGAATCAGTCATATACGATGTGTTTGACTGCTGGTATGTGCTGCGCTTGACTGAAGTCCTTTGTAGGTCATTTTGTGTAATTACTTAGCCATTACTAAAAACAAATTACTTATTCAATATACAGGCTCTGGTAGAATTAAGGCCTGCTTGAGTGTGGTTGGTAGGGTAATAATATGGGTGTAATGATTTATAGTTTAATGTGAACATTTCACCTAAAACATCATATGGCATGCTTGAGTGTGATATTGTTATGTTACAGAATTACATGCTCGTGATTTTGAAATAAAAAGAGGTGCTATTTGTACCGCACCCTGTATTTATGTCAACAGAATTTATAAAACTGAAATTTGTTTATTATACACCAGCTTCATCTATTATCTCTTGCTATGTGCTTAGCCTTAGGTGATGTAACAAAATTGTCCTCACTACAGATAGTAAATGTGAGCAATAAGGCTTATGTGTGAAAACTATCTCATATATTCATATGCAAATAAATACTAAATGGAACACCATTGAATCAGCAGGAAGTACTATAATAAAAAAATGCAACTTTTGTAATCTACCAAATATACTTTAACCACAATAAATTTATACTGTTATAGACTAAAAAAGTATTACTCATGAGTTCATTACAATAATTTAAAATATTTCACAGAAATAACATTAAAAAGAAAATGCCAACTCAAAGTTAGTTGGGATAATAAAGATAGTAAATATTGTAACCATAAATATTTTTTGAAAAAGCAAATTGCAGCTATAAATGTAGTTTGGATATTAGTAAGTCAATATATAATATATATTAGGTTATTTAGGAAAGATAATGTAAATATTTCCTTGAGGAGATCAATTTCTCACTTAATAAATAGGTGGGTTGTTTGAAAACTTTAAACATTTGCGTTTCTCATTCCTATTAATTTTGACCTTGTGGACTTTCCTCATTCTTTGAGCAACTCAGATTACTCTGATTTAGGAGAGTTCTTGTACAACTTTGAGTGAAAATTACATTTTTAAAGTCCATACCCATATATTAGTCTTGAGAGTCATGCTATGGTGAGAGAGATTCTGGAATATGAATTTCAAAAAACTCCCTTTTTCAGCTCAAGGGATAAGTCTGAAGACTCAGCTAACAGACCTTTAATAAAAACATGATCAGGGAAAACTCAGGACACAACAAAAGAAGAGCTCTCCCAGGGTCTGAAGAAGCAAGAAGTCTACACTATTCCATTGTGTAAAAACTCTTATGCAGGATGAAGTAAGGAAAAGTACAATCATCTATGTAGATTTGTTACGTGCCATTTGCTTAAGGAATAATTTTGAAATCTTACAGTATCGACTTACGGAGCATGCAAGCCCCATGAAGACACCTGCATTCAGCAGAGCAAGAGAGTAATGTGTGTCCAGCAACTGGTAGGCTTACAGTTTGATGAACGATGAGTGCTGGGTGGCAGACAGGTATTGTTAAGTGAGTTAAAGAGCTAGCACCTTGCCATGGGGCTATCCTGGTATGGGAAAAAGAAACTGTGTCAAAGAAAATGTGGCTTAAAGAGTTTTAGCTGAAGTGGAGATGGTAGACCCAGCAAAAAGTGTCACAGAGTCACCAGAGTAGGAAAGGTGGAAAACTGACCATAGTAAAAGAGCACACCGCAAGTTGCCTTGAGGACACCAACAGTGAACATCTGCAGTAGTTTCAGTTGCCAAGAAGTGACATTGGCATTGAAACCAGCTAATATTTATGAGTAAGAACAAGCGTTTATATACGGACTAGTCAGTTCTATCTTATCACTATTAGGGCTCAGAGGATATCACTTGCATCTAGAAGCTTTCTTGAAAAAGAAAGAAGGCAGTGATCTAAACCTTAAAAGTTTCAGCATCTACCCTGAGGTTGCTGAATTAACATAAAAGAGACTATTCTACAAGAGATTGGAAAGTTGTAAGTTTAGTCTATTATCAGCAGGAATCTGTGGGCCAAATTAAAATGTTGCTCTGTAGTGATATTTTTCTTCAGTTTTCCAATTGTTAAGTGCGATATTTTAAACCCACTACGTTTCAGAAAATATTGTCTGTATTATAAGTATATATTTGATAGATTATCTTCAATTCACCGTAGTTGCCCTATTTGAAGGTAGTAATCTAAATCACAATAATTTTACTAAAATATTTCTAGCTTCTCACAAATTCCAAGTGATTGTAACATGAAGTTAATATAATTTCCCTTTCACTTTATAAAATATATCAATGAAAGATTTGTGTGTGTGTGTGTGTGTGTGTATGGATTAAATATTGACTAAGAAAGAATACTTAGTAAATATTAAATAATTTTTAAAGAAACAAAATACTAGCTTAAGAAAGAACACTTAGCAAAACAAGCAGTAAAGACCTTTTAGAAAATGAAATTGTGATATTTTTCCATTTTACTATTAGAGTCATTCCTATCAACAAATTCAACTCAGTTCCTTAAAAACAATGAAACTTGTATAACAGAATCTCCATTTACTCCTCAATGTTGATTTCTGTGACTATTTCTTAAGTACATACATTTTTTTCTTTTACACTTGGATCAAAAGGCTATTATCACCTGACTTTAAGCAATCATCTTTATCAAAATCTGATGTGATGTTTCCAAGTGCCACGTTTTCTGATGAACAATGTCTAGCACTCACAGGTTGTCTCAGTATTAATATATAACACTAACTCAATCAGAATAAAAGAACTGTAAAGCAGGCAAGATAAAGGAAATAACATTATTCCTAACATACTACTTTATTTCTAAAATCTCATTTTATATGCATATATATTATATGTGTACATAGATGATATGTATATATGATATACAATGTGTGTATGTGTATGTATATATAAACTATAAAACTGTATTCCAACTCTAAATATGGTCACATGGCTTAATTTTTAATTCATGAATGTTAAAATGTATAGCAAGATGAAGTATTTTACTATAAACTATGTTTGACTAGAGTGAAGCAAATTAATCACTAGCATTGTGTTTCTGATACACAAAACTTAGTTCATTTTACCAGGCTGTGTTTTGAAATGAAATTTCTATTTCAGGGAAATTTGAAATTAAATGACAGCCAGTTTACTGTCAAACACACCCACAATTGATGCATAGAATTTTGAGCTGGAAGATATATAAAAATTGGTAAATAAATTTTGAAGACAGAAGTGAAAAACTGAGTATAGTTAGCTATGGAAGAATTTAATCCAATTATTTTATCAACTAATGTGGTACAAGTCCTTAAATTTTATACTGGAGTGACTATAAAATACACACTTTCATCACAAAAAAATGCTTTTGTGAGTTTTTATTGGCTGTTTTAGACAGATCAATGTTTACTTAGACAAACCATTTCACCTACTAAATATGTTGTTTTCATGATCTCCGATGACTGTGTTGACAATATAATAATTAAGATGATAAATCTGAAAGACTAGACAGGTTCATAAAGCAAAAAGAAAAGAGAAGTTTCTCATTTTTGAACCCTCAGTAAAATAAAAAAGAATTTCCAGGTGAAAGTTATTATTTTGAATTGAGAGTGATATGAAGAAAAATAATGATTTTAATAAAAATCAAAAGAAAATAAAACAAGAATATAAGACTAGAAATTATTCTCAAACACTGAAGACCAATAAAATTTAACTTCCTGTTCTCTCAGAACTCAGTTAATGAAAATAACTAGCTTACCTTACAAGTTTAAAATAATGCAGTTTGCCTATGTACAAAAAGGAAATTATTTTGAGATAGGGATTCAGTTCATGAATTTTCCCACAGCATGTACTCACTAAAAATTATATAATACTATAATGTGAAAAAACATATTCAGCAAGACTTCTTGAATTGTGCTGACAAAGCCCTGTTCACTGTCTTTACCAAAACTGCCCTTTGCTCATGCCCAGCAGTCCCATGACAATGAACTACACCTGCACTGTCAGAACCACAGTTTTGATCTTCACTTACAGTGTCACTCTCTCACCGGCAACCCAGAAATCATGCACCTGACCCACACTGATAGTTATCGAATTAGAGGAGGGGTTTTATGATTAGAATGTTGGATATGATTCCTGGTCTTACATCAACAATGGACATACAACGATACTGATGTTGGGCTCTGTTTTTAAACCTGGACTAAAGTATGATTTAAAAAATTCGGTTATAGAGCGCAAACTGCTTTTCATTTTTTCTTACAAAAATAAGTTCTGTTTTCAAATTGGGTTAAAGGAAAAGTGCTTTTTCCTGGGACAAAGATTGTTTTCCCTTTTTAGTTGTTTTCTGAATTCAAATTTTATGTTTGATCACAATTTTTAAATGATTTGTACTTCGTGATTAGAAAGTGAATTTCTCACCACTCCATACGGTTGATTACCTCATTCCTCTGAAGCATCTTCCTTCACTGCATATCTGACACTTACTATAAGAAATCTTACTATCTTTTGGTTTGGACAATAACAACGTGTCTGGCTACTGTGACTTTAACTGATGGGGAAATTAAGGCTTGTCCAACTGAAACAGCAATTAGCAGCATCATTATTTAACCCTCATTGTCTGACTCCAAATCCTACACTTTCTTAATATACTATGCTGCATCCCCAATAATATTATTTATTTCTTCAGTAACTGTGCACATACACTTGTCAAAACATTTCCATGTGTAAACAGTGGAGTAAAAACGCCCAAGTTATTTTAATATAAATTATGTGCATCAAAAATGCCAACGGCCTCTGGGTAACTGAGGTTAATGGTAGTGCATTTTTACTACTACTCAAAAGATTGGTCCATTAAATATGTTTTCTTGCCAAAAATATACACAGGTGATACAAAATTATGATAACCTCTTTGAGAACCTGCATAAAATATTATTATTCATAAAGTAAAATAGACTCTATTAATATTGATGTATCTTTGTTAAATTGAAAATAAGCATCTATAAAATACTGAACTGCATAAGAATTATATGAACGATATTATGTAAGAAAAGAGAACAAAATCAAAATGTGATAAAATCTATAAGGATCTAGAAGATTTAATCTATAAGATAGAAGAGTCACATACTTTGACATTTGGAATTGATTAAATGCTGATGTTCCTAAAGTTACATGTTCAAAACAAGTTTATCATTATCTAAAGCTACAGCATCTGTGCACATTTAAAAAAAGGTCAAATGTATAATAACTTAAAATGAAAAATACTGTAATAATATTTTGTACTTGAATAACTGAGGTTTATAGATAAAGAATACTTTTAATAAACATCATCATCTAGAGATAAAAATATTCTGTATTAGTAAAATGGGTGTCAACAGAAAATCTTCCAATTTGGAAATTAAGAAAACATGACCACAATGGAATGTAGCACAACAGAAAGAAAAAGAAGGAGCCCCTACCCTTTGTGACAGCATGGATGGAACTGGAGAGCATTATACTAAGTGAAATAAGCCAGGTAGTGAAAGAGAAATGCCATATGATCTCTCCTGTAAGTGGAACCTAATCAACAAAACAAACAAGCAAACAAAATATAACCAGAGACATCAAAATAAGAACAAACTGACAGTAACCAGAGGGGTTGGGGGAGGGGGATAATGGGGAAAAAGGAGAAGGGTCATCAAGGAACATGTAAAAAGGATCCATGGGCAAAGCCAAAGCTGGGTAGCATCAAGGGCGGGAGATGGGGATGGGTGGGGCAGGGTTGGGGAGTGGTGGGAGGGAAATGGAGACAGCTACACTTCAACAATAAAAATATTTTTAAAAGTAAGAAAACATGATCAAATATTGATAGAAATGGAAAATAAATTGTAGGTTTACAATAAAGACCAAATGACAATAATGTGTAGACTTCAAAAAATAACTCAAAAGTTTCAAACACCACAGTGAGGTTATACTATTTAAAAGTAGGAAATTGCACAATTCAAGTTCTCATTAAAAGAGGTTTAATGGAACTTGAATATAGGAACATTATTGAAAATAAAGACTAAAATAGTAAAATGATACTGAAATGATTTTTGTTAGGAAGAGCTGAAAATTAAAGAGGAAACATTTTAAAAGCATAGAAGGGATAACAGAGGTTTTAAAGAAAAGACTTCCTGTATAGATAAACTCAGGGGTAAAAAAGAGGTGCTTTTGTTGATTTTTGATAAGAGCAGACATATGGAATGGGGGATCTGGGAGAGGGAAAGCATTTTCTGCATCAAAGGGATTTTATTTAAATCAATACTGTCCTTAGTACTCTTGATTTATAACAGAACAACATTGTCAGCGTGTTCTCCTCAAACTCTATTTAATCCCATTCATATTATAATATCTAAACCAATAAAGACACAAGCCTATAACACAACTTGATGGAAGCTCTATTGGGGAAAGCGTGGTGTTGTATCTATGTGACTACTCCAACGATTATGCAGCTAACTAAAAACAGCTGCTGGTATTTAGGAACTTTTAATAGTATGCAGTTCATTGTCATGGTGTTTTATAAGATGCCGGTTAAATAGAAATGCTATGAGGAAAATAATTTGTCTTTGGCTATCTATGTGTCGTTAAACCACTAAATATTTAAAATATTTTAAATAATTGATAAATTGATAGTAATTAATAAAATGTTGAGTTATGAGGAACTCTTACATGGAGAGTTGGTCGTGACTGTTCCACACATTTTCGATCTTGAATTAGTTTTCATTGAGATACCAATGAAATTAAATGGCAGCATGGGAAAATCTGAAAAGCATGATTCCTACTTCCTGCTAGGGCATGTATATGAACATGTCAGATTTATGATTTTTACAGTTATTTAAGTTTGCTTATTAGAGTTTTTCAGTACACATTTATTTGATTGTAGTTTTAAAAATTGCTTCTCCAAATGAACTTAAATTGTCTAGGTAAAATATAATTTGGAGATAATGCAATGAGAAAATCAAGTCTGCACTTGATCTTAGCCAAAAGGCAGAGAAGCAATTTGAAAATCAAGTCTGAATCAGAAAAGTTTTAAAAGGATAAAATGAAAAGGTGTATTTTTGTATAATAAATTTTTTCTTGATCTTGTTACAAAATCATAGCTCCTATATTTTAGGCCATTTTATTTTCTCTTTATAGTGTAAATATAGATTATATGATTATATTCAAAATTATCATCTTTTAACTTTTTTCCTGCTGAAAATAGAAATAATTCATACCCCATAAAACACTTCCTTTCTGTTTTACTACAGTGAATTCATTGATATGCTATTTTTCAGTGATGAAACCAGACAGACAATGCTAGAAAATAAAACTGAATCCTGAAAATACTATAAAAGTCAATTTAGGATCAGCAAGTAGAATATTGAAAATGATAATTAAATACACAAATCTACTGGCAGCTTTGTACTATTGTCTTGTAATGAAAAATAACTCTGTCTACCAGTTTCATGAAAACATACTGCATAAGGCAAATGAAGTACCATTTTATTTTGGGGACAGATTTATTTTTCCTTCAGAAAAATCTATTTAAATAGAAATTAAAACATTTTATTTCAATATGAAATAAGTGCTATTTTATTCACATTAAGATAAAAAAGAGGAGCCACCTGACTGAAAGATTCTATGACCACATGGGTCAAAGATGGTAAGCTTTTTGAATGTTCCCGTGCCGTGTGCCTTCACTCAGGGCAGAGGGGAATCAGAGCCATACAATCTTGTGGATGAACAACTCAGGGGAGAAAAGCAGGCTGCACAACAATCACTTTTTTTCAATTAAAAAAAGTCCTCTGATTTTTGAAGTATACAAACATTTTAGAAATTCAAATTGGAAACTCAAAATATTGTTCAAATTTAAAGGTGACTTAGGTTAAAATGGAAAGATTCAAATTACTATGGTTTTCACAGTTATTTTTAATAATATGTAATAAAAATTTCTATGAATATTTAATTTTTAATTTTAAAGTAGAATGTTCTATGATGAGTAATATAGTCTGAAGAATGTTAATATTATGCATAGCTTTAAGAGCACATTTACATTCATATTTCTTTTTGAATTCACTACATTAGAAATATAAATTATAGATTTTTCTACAGTGGATTTTGTCTAAAACCTTTACTGTCAAGTTACTATTTTAGTGAATTTTTATTACAGTGATACCAAATACACTATTATAAGTGTCAAAATACCATCACATTAGTCTGTTGCTATTAGTGTGAAAGATCGTAGTAATAGGGCAGAAGAGAGAGGATGCTGGTCCTTAAAATATAAATTGATTGTTAAGATTTGTACCCCAGAAAATAATATGTGGTCTAACACCATTTTAGGAATAAACTATAAGCTAGCTAAAGTCACCATATTAAGTTTTCAAAGTGGTTAAGCCTGAAGACTACTGGAAAGGAAATCATTAAAAGAAAACAAAGAGATAAATGGAAAAATGTAACTGGCAATGCTCACTATTCCCTGAACAGTAGCTGACACACTATTGAGAATGAAATAAATTATTTACATAATAGTCTGAGGATAAAGTACACTAAACCCATATAATATTACTAAATGCTATAGAAGCTACCATTTCATTAGTTCTCCATCTTCATAATAATCGTGTTATAAACAGAGTGTTTTCAAGTTAATACATAAAATATTATATCCCACTTATTCAAAATTATACCTGTCAATAAAAATGGTAGGTAAGAAACTTAAAAAGGTTAATTAAACTAGCAATAGCAGACACACTGTACAGGGGAGTTAATTTCAATTGATGAAGAGAGTATTTACAACTGCAGGTTTTCTGCAGTGTTTGGAGATGCAGCTTCAGGTAGCATGTCCAATTCCTGAAGCACTTTATGAAAGTAAAATATAACATCTGTCACATGTTACCTTTCAGAGGTCCTCATACTCTTTGTGCTGAACACTGTGCTATAAAAATCAACTAAGTTTTACACTGTAATTTAGCTTTGATACTATTATTACCCTAGCAAGAGAATGATCATTTTTGCTTGTTCAAATGACCATTTATTAATGCTAAAGATATGTTGCTTCTATCACAAAATGCAGTTGTGTATACCAAAATCATCATACACATCAAAAGAGACAGAAGGGTGCATGAAATATACCTTGATATGGAGCACTAAAGCCACGGTATCTGTGATTGCTGTCGGTAACGAAATGCAGTCTGAGCCAGTTTTTGTTGCTGATAATTGGTGGTGGTATATTCATTCCAGACAACCTGAATTATGGAAGACAACAACAACGCAAGTTTAAAAGGCTTTTTAGCAGTAAACATTTTTTACTGAATTGGGGCCCCCTAAAATTTTTCTAGCTGTACATTACAATAGTCATGACTTTGTATTATTAACTTCTAAATCACAGATGAAAGTGTTGTTTTATGCATAGAAAAGTCAATAATAGAATAACGTCATTTCACACACATTTTGTTCCTATTAGGTTTCATATATTAATAAAATCAATAAAGTGCCTATGGTTTTTTATTCACCCACATTTCTTGCATAGATATTAATGAACATACAGGAAGCTGAGCTAATGGTGCAGGTGACCATGTTCCCGATGTTATTACGGATACAATATGGTTACAAAACAGAAAGACTTCAAAGCAATAGGTATACTTTTCCCATCTAATATATTTTCAGTATTTCACATTTGGTGGTAAGTTTCACAATTTAATTTCACAGGACAGAACTATTTTAATGTAATTTCACAATGCTGTAAATTTTTATGATTAATTTTCTTTATAAAATACAGGGTCTGGCACAAATAGTGTCCCCTTTTGTTTTTACAAAATCTTTTACTACAAAATCATAAGCACGCAATTCTGTAACATAACAATATCACACCCAAGCACAGAATATAACATTTTAGGTGAAATTTTCAAGTTAAAACTATAAATTATTACACCCATATTATTACCCTACCAATCAAACTCCAGCAAGCCTTACTTCTGCCAGATCCTGTATATTTTTATAATGCACTGAAGATGTGCTTCAATTGATTAAAATATTTTGTATTTTGGATATACGAGGTCTGTCCAGAATGTATCCAGCCATGTTCTATGAAAAAGAGATACATTTATTGAACCACATACATAATACAACATAGCTAGTCTCAAAAAATGAGAAAGCTTTTTATAATCTCCTTAAAGCAAAGTCTTGAAACTATGCCCCAGATATTTCTAGGTGTGTTATAAAGCCAAGGCATTCTTACAAGAAATAATATTACAGAGTTAAGGAGACTTTTAGACTAGGTTTTCTCATAACCAGTATATGCTGTATCTTTACCATTCTTTAAAACACTTTTTTTCTTCATCAGAAAGTAACATAAACAGCAGCTTTCTGTGTGTGTGTGTGCACGTGTGCGTGCGCATGTGTGCGCGCGCGCTTGTGGTTGAGTATAACTCTTCTCCAAGTCATTCTAGGGAACCAGTAGGAGAACACTGGAATATCTGTCCCTGTACATGTATAATCAGTAGTGAAGTTTAGAGACCGTGATGAGAGCAAGCAGCCTTTATCCCACATCATCTTTCCTTACTGCCCCAAACCCACTTTACCTGGGATGTTTGGGAGCTAACCATCACTTACAGTGACTGACCATTAACTAAGCCACAGAAGTCTGAATTCACCTTTATTGTACCATTGTGCACATGAGTATATAGCCTGAGCTTGTGTATTAATGTAATCTAATTTTCTTAGCCTCTCCTATAAATAAATTATGTTTTATCCCATAGATTTCTCATTTTTCCCTTCCTTTTTTGACTCTGTCTTTAACTTTACTCTATCAATGCCCTATTTTCTCTTTTTACAGTGGCGTTCCTTTTTATGCATCCAGCCAACTTGTTTTTCATTTCAGAATGTAGTAAATATAAATAATTCACCTGTACAAATTTAAGACTCAAGTTTTAAAAGTTTCATTTCATTGCATCCATAAAATATCCATGTTGCATTTACTTTACTTATTGCTCAGTTTGGTTCAAAGAGCAATTTAATAAAAAAATATTTGGATTTGATATAATTTAATTTTCAATGGAGTAGCATGTTTCATGCCAGATTTTGATTTATAATTTGGTTCTCTTCAATTCCCTGATCTGATAAGCATAAATATCCTTTCAGAAAAGCTTAAATTATTTTTGACAGGCTGTACATATTTTTAAATGTAATGAGTCTATATTGCATGGATGGTTGTAGTGCAATAAAGTGCAGTGTATTAGTCACCTCATAGTGCTCATTAGCTAAACACAACCTACACAATAAGACTTTGCGTATGGGTTATGCAGAACACTAGTAAATTAATCTACTCATCTTTGTACCCCATTTCACATGTTATCAGAGGTAGTCTTAGAAATACAAAAGTAAAAATATGTGCCACGTGGAGTCCATCAAACTAATCATTTTTTAATTTTTATTGTAATTTTCCCATTATCATTTAGTCCTCTTATACCACTCTGTCCCCCCAAATCACCAAACTGTTGTCGTCCATGTCCATGAGTCCTTTTTCCTTGATCTTTACAACCCTTACTCTCCTACCTCCCTTAGCTGTCATCCCACTGTCTACGAGTCCATCTCTATTATGCTTGTTAGTTCAGTTTGTTCATTAGATTCCACATGTGAGTAAAATCTTACGGTATTTTTCTTTCTCTGACTGGCTTATTTCACTTGTAATATTTTCCAGATCCATCCACACTGTTGCAAAAGGTAAACTTTTCTTCTTTTTTATGACTGAGGAGAATCCCATTGTGTAAATGTCCCAGCGTTGTTTTATCCACTGGGTAAAACAGTTGTTTTAATTACTGATGGACACTCGGGCTGCTCCATATCTTAGTGATTGCAAATACAGGGGTGCTTATGTTCTTTCAAATGAGTGTTTTGGGTTCATTCAGATATATTCCCACAACTGAGATTGCTGGGTCAAAAGGCGGATCCATTTTTAATTTTTTGAAGTATCTCCATTCTGCTTTCCATATTGGCTACACCAGTCTGCATTCCCACCAACAGTGCAAAAGCATTCCCCTTTCTCCGCATCCTTGCCAGGACTTGTTGTTTGTTGATTTATTGATGACAGCCATTCTGACAGTTGTGAGATATTTGTCATTTTCATTTCTCTAATGATTAGTGATATTAAGCATCTTTCCATATGTCTATTGGCCATATGTATGCCCTCTTTGGAGAAGTGTCTATTCAGGTCCTTTGCCCATTTTCTAATCGGGTTGCTTGTTTTTTCAGTGTTGAGTTTTTAAGTTCTTTAAAATTTTAGATACTAACCCCTTATCAGATGTATCGGCAAATTATGTTCTGTCCTCCTGTGGGGTTATTTTATTGATGTTATCCTTTGCTGTGCAAAAACTCATCAGTTTCATATAATCCCATTTATTTTTGTTGTCTGGGGAGATACATCTGATAAAATATTGCTATGAGCCATGTCTGACATTTTGCTGTCTATAGTTTCTTCTATGATATTTATGGTTTGGGGTCTAACATTTAAGTCTTTAATCCATTTTGAATTTATTATTTTGTATTGTGTAAGAGGTGGTCAGGTTTCATTTTCTTGCATGTATCTGCCCAATTTCCCTGACACCATTTATTGAGTAAACTATCTCTAGTCCATTGTATGTGTTTGCTTCTTCTGTCAAATATTAATTGGCTGTAAAGATGTAGGTTTATTTCTAGGCTTTCTATTCTGTTCCATTGATATATGTGTCTGTTTTTATCCAGTACCATGCTATTTTGATTATTATAGCCTTACAGTATAGTTTCATATTAGGTAGCATGATTCCTCCAACTTTGTTCTCTCTCAGGATTACTGTTACTTATGTGCAGCCTTTCCTGGTTCCATACAAATTTTTGAAATATTTGTTCTACTTCTGTGAAATACATCATTGGAATCTTTTTTATATGGAATTTATATGTACTGAATAACCTCCAAGCTGATTGGGTAGCTATTGAAACAACAAAGATATCACCCTCAAGGGACTTACATTCTAGTGGAGGATGAAAATAATAAACACATAAATGAAAAAATATGTATATAGCATGACAAGCTTTTATAAATATAGTTAGTGAAACTGAGTAGTAGGTTCTCTGAGGATGGCCCTGCTAGTTGAATTCTAAAGGAAGTGAAGCCACGAATCATGTAGGTGTCTGACATGTGGCATATACAAAGAACCTTGAGCTGGGTTCCATGGCTGGACTGGAGTGACTGCCAAATGCAAGGGTGGGAGATGATGTTAGAGGGATGACAGTTGGCCAACATTATGTAGAATCTTGTAGAGATGCTATTGGAATGTTTTTAGTAGAGGAGTGTCAGGTCTGCTTTGCATTTTACGAAACTGAGCTGTTGTGTTTAATAGAGTATGGCTGCTACCAGTGGAAGTTATTCAGGCAATTATTGCTGGTGTACTCTGGGAATAAAGTTGATGGCGGTGGAGACAGAGCTTGTTCCTGAATTAATTTTTCTGAGAGTCAAAGGAGTTTGTAAGAAAGGGAAGAGCTAAAGATGATTTCAAAAGTTTGGTCTAAGCAACTGAAGGGATGAAGCATCCCTAACTGAGATGGAGGAGAATGTTAGAAGTGGAGATATCTCAGGAATGAGTGGGCACCCAGTTTTGAACATGTGAAGTTTTCAGTGCTTATCAGAAGTTCAAGCAGAGCTATCAAATTTACAGTTGAATATAAAAGTCACTAGTATATATGCATGGTTATTAAAGCCATGTTTCTAGACAGGGTCATCAAGAGACTAAGTGTTAATGCTGAGGAGAGGACCAAGAACTCACTCTGCTCTGGTTCCCTCCACCACGGTCAACCCCAGAGCCACTGCAGAGAGAAAGATGAAAGGAGAACTTTGAAAAAGTTTTCTCCAACAGGAGAATATGTGGATCCTTCCTTGAATCCCTCTGCAGATTAGAGAGGGTGACAGCCAGTTTCGAGGATAAGAGAATAAAAATAGGAAGAGAGATATTATTCTGCTCTCATTTTTCTTCCGCTCTTGCCTTCGTATGTCAATGTACTGCACTTACAGATTTGGCGATTACTAAATTCTCCCTCATCTTAACTCGTCCTGGCTGAGTGACATAAAGTTGTCACTTAGACCTGTGCTGCGGATAAAGATTTGTGAAAAACAAGTAAGGGTCACTAGCTTTGAGGAGGCTTTTTCCCACTGTCTAAATGGTTAGTAGAGTTTAAACTCATACAGTCTAATTTCAAAGCATATTATTTCTAGCAAGTGGTATCAATTATTTTTATATTAATAATATTTGATCTGTTTTATTTCCTCTGATTTTGTTGTATGCCTTTAATGTCATTTTTTGAGAAAAACTAATTATATCTGTATTATCTTATTGTGATATTGTAAATTGCATTCATGCTTAGAAATGCATTTTTATTCACAAAATAAGTGAATCTTCATGTCTACCTCCTACAACATATTTCTTCTTGTATTTTAAACATTGAGATATTTAATCCTTTTTTCACACATTTTAGTGGAAAGTGGGAGTGAGATATAGGTTGAATTTTTTCCCCATACAGCTGCCAATTGTACTAGTACTGTTTGAAAATACTGTATTCTCATTTCTTATGGAGATATTATCAAACCTTAAGTTCCAATATGTACTAAAATTACTGCTTTGTTTTGTTGACTGCATCCGTTTTCACATGTACCTACAACACTGCTTTAATGATTGCATCTTTGTGTTTCTGTTCATGGCTAGTACAGAGCTCCACCCTCATTATTACAGTTTTTGAAAAGTTGTAGTTATTGCTACCAGTATTTTTCCAAACTTATTATCAAGTCTCTAAGAAATAACTTCTGAAGTTCTGACTAGAATATTATTGCACTCATTTGGAAAGAATTAACAGTCTGGACCATGACTAAAAAGAGTTAACAACTGGAACAGCCAAATCACAAACTAATTAGAATAGACAAGAAAATTATCAGCCTTTTTTTTTTTCAAATATTTTTGAGGAAACTCTATACTGTTTTCAAAAATAGTTGCACCAATATGCATTCCTACCAACAGCGCACTATGATTTCCTTTTCACCATATCATTGCCAACACTTCTTTGTTCATTTATACCAGACCGGTGTGATATATCTCACTGTGGTTTTCATTTGCATCTCTCTGATGGCTAGTGATGTTGAGCACTTTTTCATACGTTGACGGGCCATCTGTATGTCCTCCTTAGAGAAGGGTATATTCAGTTCCTTTCCCCATCCTTGATTGGATCATTTGTTTTCTTGGTGTTGAGCTGTATAAGTTTTTCATAAATGTTGTAAATTAACCCCTTATTAGATGTATCATTGGCAAATATGTTGTCCAATTCAGTGGGTTGTTTTTTCATTTTTGTTCATGGTTTTCTTTGCTGTGCATATTTTTTTGTTTGATGTAGCCTCGTGTATTTATTTTTTTCTTTTTTTCCCCTTGCTTGAGAATATATATCAGAAAAAAACATTTCTATAAGAGATATCTGAGATTTACTGCCTATGTTTTCTTCTAGGATTTTTTATGGTTCCATGTTTTTAAGTCTTTGGTATGTTTTGAGTTTATACTTTATACTAGTATAGAATAAGGAGGTGGAACTGCCTTATGACCCAGTGATTTCACTTCTGGGAATATATTTGAAGAAACCTCAAATGTTAATGTGAAAGAACTATGTACCCACATGTTCATTGCAGTGTTATTTACAACAGCCAAGATCTGGAAGCAGCCCAAATACCCATCAGTGGATAAGTGGGTAAAAAAGCTGTGGTACAATTACAAAATGGGATATCATTTGGCTACAGAAAAAGCAGGAAATCTTGCATTTTAGGATAGCATGATAGACCAGGAGAGTATTATGCTGAATGAAATAAGCCAGTCACAGAAAGACAAATACGATATTATTTCACTTATTTGTCTAATATAATGAAAAAATAAACTAACAAACAAAGTAGAAACAGACTCAGACACAAAGAACAGACTGACAACTGTCAAAGGGATGGTGGCTGGGGACTGTCATAAAAGGTAAAGGGATTGAGAAGAAAAAAAAGAACACATAAAGACAACAGTGTGTTTGCCAAAGGGAAAGGGGGTGGGAGTGATGGTAGAGGGGAAAGGGAATAAATAGTTGTGAAAGGAGACTTGACTTTGGGTGGTAAGCGCATGATGCAGTATATAGAAGATGTGTTACACACTTTAAACCTACACGGTTTTATTAACCAATGTCATCCAAATAAATTCAAGAAAAAAGTACCAGCCTGATGCAGTCATCTGTCTTCTTTGATATCTCTCAATGATATGTTTGTCTAGTTTCATTTATCTCTAGTTTCCTCATATCTCCCTTACAATGCATAAATAAGTTGTGCTAATGTTAAAAATGAGCCACCCACTGCACAGTATTGATTTTTACATAATTTTGACAGACCAAGTAAAAAAGAATTATTTTTTTTAAGAATAAGAAACAGGTAACACAAAAGAAGGATGAAAAAACAAAGCAGATCAATCAATATGAAGGTCTTCAAAATAAAAGGGCAAGGTATATTCTATGGCACATATATATATTTTTTTATTTTAATTGTTGTCCATATATAGTTTTCTGTCTTTTACTCCCATCCCAGCTCACCCCTAGCCCACCCTCCCTTCCTCCCATTTCTCCCCCCCTCCTTGTTATTGTCCATGCGTCCTTTATACTTGTCCCTGCAAACCCTTCCCCTTTTCCTCTGAAATTCCCTCCCCTCTCACCTCTGGTCACTATCAGCCTGTGCTCAATTTCAGTGTCTTTAGTTGTATTTTGCTTGTTTGTTTGTTTTGTTGGTTAGATTCCTGTTAAAGGTGAGATCATATGGTATTGGTCTTTTACCACCTGGCTTATTTCACTTAGCATAATGCTTTCCAGTTCCATCCACGCTGTCATAAAGGGTAGGAGCTCCTTCTTTCTTTCTGCTGCATAGAATCCCATTGTGTAAATGCACCATAGTTTTTTAAATTATATTTTATTGATTATGCTATCACAGTTGTCCCATTTCTCTCCCACCATCATTCCCCTCCACCCTGCACACCCCATCCCACCCACATTCCCCCCTTTAGTTAATGTCCATGTGTCATAAGTTCTTTAGCTTCACATTTCCCACACTATTCTTGCACTCCCCCTGTCTATTTTCTACCTACCATCTATGCTACTTATTCTCTGTACCCCCTCTCTCCTCCTCCCACTCCCCTGTTGCTAAGCTTCCATGTGATCTCCATTTCTGTGATTCTGTTCCATAGTGTTTTGATCTATTCATTTACTGATGGAAACCTAGGTTGCTTCCAATACTTGGTTATTGTAAATTGTGCTACTATGAACATTGGGGTACACAGGTTCTTTTGTATTTATGCTATGGTTTCTCTTCAGATTGTATAAATCTTTCACCTTTCATATACATACTTTTATGTTTACATTTACAGTTGCACTAAGTCTTTAAAATAAGGAAGATTTGATGATGGCATATTTTCAGAAGTGAACTTAGGAAGGATTTTAAAGCAGTAAGGGAAGCAGTTTGAATATTTCTTCCCTGTTTCAAATCCACACCATTTGTGATTAGGATTCTGTGTTCAGTGATTATATGAGTATACGATACGCCCATATCCATGTAATAGTGTAAATGACATAGAAAGGGTCACATTGTTTCACATTACAGAATTTTCATACAAAGTCAATTATAACACATCTCAATCTTACAAAATACTCTAAATAGCTATGATAATTTCATGTGAGGATTTGCTTTTTAACACTAGATACAATCAGTTATCTTTAGAGGAAATAAAAAATTAAAAAATAACCTCAGTTTGAATACAAATCAAAAAAATTTAAAATAGATATTTAAACCATAAGAGTTCTAAAGTGACATAGCATAAGTTTAAATTTCTCAGAAGTCATACTTCTGAGTGATAATGCCTAAATCGGACTTGCAGGAGTGCATGTAACATAACATATATTATGTCTGATTGATAAGAGGAAATGGAATAAAAAGCAATAAATAGAAATCTTGATTTGTTCTATAAGCTTTTAAGGCTATTTAAATTTAAAATGCGCAAAAATATCGTTCAAAACATATTTGCATTCTATACTGCACATTCGGTTACCTACGGAAATAAACTATGTGTGGTTGGTGATCTGATTTATAAGCCTGCCAGCAGAGTGCAGAGGCAATGTTTCAGAAACAAAAAGACTACGGCATCCTAAATAAGAAAATAGCATGAAAGAATTACCGAGCTCTTTCAGTGATGGGAGAATCACGCATGTCAAAGCCAGGATGCATTCATATCAAGCTTTACAGAATAGTGCTGAAAACTTAAAAAGAAACATTTTAAATATATATTTGTACATATCTATATGTTTATTTTAAGCTTTCCACTTTTAGATCCGTGACGTGCCCAGCAATGACATGTCTCCAAATGTGGTTGTCTAAGGGACAAGCTGTTTAAATACATATGCATGAAGCCTCTTTAAGTATAAAGTGTTAGGCATGTGAACCAATCCAAACATCTCTGAAATATCAAAATACTTTATATAGACAACCAGATTAACTGTATAATTTGAGATAGAATTATACATTCTCATCTTTCAGCAGTTCCAAATTCTGCAAAAGAGTGTGGTTTTCCACAACTAGCAACAGTGAAGCAACATTTGGTGGGAGAAGGGGAGTGAGAAGGGGGAGCTGTAAATTTAGATTATTGTCAAATTGTCACCTTCCAATTTTATTTCAACAATTTAGCATAGAGTCAACATGAAAAGTGACAAATACTCTAACAATTTTCCTACGATGTACTCAAAATGTGGTAAATTTTTTGAAGCTGATTTTTTTTGTGTGCATTAAATGCTATATTTCTGACTTAGGTTGAAAAACACGCTTTCAGTAATGGTGGTTGCGGTAGCCTGGAAGGCTATTCTAAGAGTCATTTCGTCCCCCTACTGCTTCCAGTGAGTATTGCACATAATCTGGATAGACAAACTACAGCCCACTCTGTGCCTAATTTTCAAAATTGGTAATTTTGTAAAAAAACTTGGTGATATCTCCAAAATTAACATTTTGGGTATCTGTAAAAATACATACACATTTGAAATATCTCCATTAGGTCAAAAAGGTGTTTCTATAGAGAAAATATATTATTTTTTCATGTTAAAAAGTGAATTATTCTTTTCTGAAAATCTATAGTTGCAAATTTTACTATCTTTTAATCTTCAATTACTCAACTTTATGCACAAAAGAAGATTTACACCTAAAATTTTAAAGCACATGTTTACTGGCTACCTACTACATACATAGCATACAAAGACTTTTAAGATCTCATGAATTAACTTCAGCTTAAATACTGCATTTGTGTTAAGATATTACCAACCACTTTGACTACTGAACTATATTATAATTTCCTGAAGGTCAAGGTTTCATTTGAAATTCGTCACAGTGTTTATAGCACAAGCATATAACAGGTGCTCAGTAAATGTGTGCTGAATTGCATTAAATGTCAACACCTAACCTTCGGGAGAAAGTCATCACTTTTTCCCATCACAGAAAAGAGCAAATGTGACAAGATGATATGTCAATAACAAACTCTGGAAATGGGATTTCTAAAGGACTTCACTTAAACTTACTTCCACTTTTTTCATAATAAATTTGGAGATGTTTCTGGTAAATTTCTGGTAAACTGTACTCAGTTACCTATTAATAGTGTCTGCATATTATGATAGCAAATGTAAACATTCTTCATTGTCATAATTGCAAAAGGAGGTTTGGGAGACATTTACCTGAATGACCTTAGAACAGATTAAGAGTAAAAAATATTTCAGGGATCTTATATTAAAATTCTATTATAAAATATCCATTTTACTCTTATATAAAAAAATTAAATTTCAGCCAAATTATAATCTTATTGAGAGATCCTACAGTTATGGCATGTTTTCATCTACCACCTGTGCCATTTCATGTCTTTGTTCCTCCTCAAAATGGCACTTCTGAAAAGAATTCTATGCCCTCATGGTCTTAATTTTCTCATCTAACTCTTCCTCTTCCATCTACTCCCCATAGTCTTCCAACCATTCTACTTTATTTAAATGACTCTAGAGGTGACCAAGACTATAATACTTAGTAACCCTTAATCCTGGAACACCTTTTCAGAGATATCTGCATGAGTCTCCCTCATTTTCCCCATCACATTTTGTCAGTGTCAGGGTTACTGGATCATTACATTAACTTTTTATCTCCTCCCTGCATTGTCTATCAGCTTTCCCTGCATTATTTTATTTCAAAAACTTATAATCACATAGCATATTTTATATTTTACTCAACTTCTTTACCTGTCATACCAAATGTTATGATTTATTATCAACTCTATCATCTACTGTAATAGTTTCTTGCAACAAGAAATCAATAAACAACTTCAACCTTGCCAACTTCCATTTACATCCTTATATCTTTAACCTCTCAGCAACATCAATATGGCTTACAGTGTCTTCTTCAAGAAGCACTTGGTGGCATCCTATCATTCCATACTCTAGATTTCCTTCTAACCCATTAGCCTGTCATTTTTAATGTAATTTACTAGCTCCTTTTCTCATTGTAAAATATTCGAGTTTAGTTTCCCAAGGTAGTCATGGGCCACCTTCTTTAATGAGCATGTATTCAACCCAATGATCTCACCAAGTTGCCAGACATTATATATCCCCTACAGTCAACTGACTCCGAAGTCTACATAACTAGACAAGCTTAATTTTCCCTAGAGCTTCAGACTTCTGTAAAATTCTGATGTTAACTATACTCTTGTATGTTAAAATTATTTTTCTACCTCCTGGGTTGTGTGGACGCAAATTTAAAAATAAGAAAGGCATTAAAATTATTTATCTTTTGAAGTTCAAGTTCAGAACAAGATAATTAAATAGGTGGCATTTGTAATTACTTATTACAAATAGGTGGCTTTAAAGGGGACAAGTAGCCTTCTTGGGGTAGCAGAATTTATTAGTTAAGTAGTTGTCCCTCTACCCTCATCTCTCTGTGGGACAGGCAAGGCATCAGGCATTGTTACTTCCAGAGCTGTGGGCCCTGAGAGAAGTGCCCCTGTAGTTTGAATACCAAACACCAAAGACTGGCAACATGCATGAGGCCTTATGAGAAGGTGGCATAAAGAACAGTGATAGTTGAGTGCAGGGGGTATGATATAAAGGCAAGAGAGCACAAAAAAGGACCAGTGAGGTTTCCAAGATTCTGAAGATCGATCAGAGTGTTGTTCTAGCAGAGTTTTCACAAACATTTAAGAAAGAAAATATCTTCAAATGTTGTAAGCTTCATACCTGTTGTAGGGCATCAGAAACTATGCTCCCACCCCTACTCTGATGATCTGTCATTTCTTAAATAGAGGACAAAATGAACAAACAAAACCAAACAAACAGTGTTCGACAGCATGTAATGCCTACACTAAGAATACCCAGGCAACAAAGGAAATTAATGTAGACATCCAAGTAGTGTGAACAATTGTGTGGGCATCAAACACTACAGAAAACCACTATTCGAAAGAAAATTCTCTCTTTTCTTGGTATTTTTTTACCACCACCATTTAGTCCCCTTATACTCTTCTCCCCAACACTATCGCCACACTGTTGTCCATGTCCATGAGCCCTTTCACCCTTTTTGTTCAATACCATCATCCTCCTACCTGCATCCCCCCTAGCTGTCATCCTGCTATCTATAAGTCTGTCTCTATTTCCCTTGTTAGTTCAGTTTGTTCATTAGATTCCACATACGAGTGAATCATATGCTATTTGTCTTTGTCTGACTGGCTTATTTCACTTAGCATAGTGCTCTCCAGGTCCTTTTGGCACTGTTGGTGGAAATGCACATTGTTGCAGCCACAGCAGAAAGCAGTATGGAGATACCTTATGAACTTAAAAAATGGATCTGCCTTTTGACCCAATGATCCCACTGCTGGGAATATATCCAAAGGAACCCAAAACATTAATTCAAAAGAACCTAAGCTCCCCTATGTTTATTGCAGTGTTACTTGCCATCTCCAAGATATGGAAACAGCCCAAGTGTCCATCAGTAAATGAGTGGATAAAACAACATGGGGCATTTACACAATGGCATACTACTCAGATGTAAAAAAGAAGAAAATTCTTAATAACAGCAGAAACTGAGGCAGCATGCAGAATACCACATAGCCATACACCAAAACAGAGATTAAAGCCAATTTCTTATTGTTTATGTCAAAATGTCACCTGTTTCCAAGCTACCCAATATATCCAAATTATGTGCTCAGTATTTACACTTGTGTTTCAAATAGGTGTCTCAAATTCATTATGCCTAAATCAAAACTTTTGATATACACTCCATAAGTATGTTCTTCCTTTATACCTCAATCAAATGGCACCATCACACAAAAGTTGCTCAAACACTTAAGAGTCATCTTTAAATACTGTATTCTTCTCATTCCTAGAAGCTCAGTTCATTTGCAAATCTTCTTCTGCCTCTAAAATGTATCCTTATTGCATTAATTTTAATTTATCATTATTCCTTTCATATTAGACACACCTCCATGGTCTCATCTTGACCCTGCAATGGTCTCTTCATCAGAGTCTACTGCATACTCCTAAAAACTGCTCTGTGCACAGTAGCTGGTATGTTACTGTACCAACCTACATGGCACTACAATGCTTAAGTACTCATTAAAATTAGAATTATTGTCTTTTTATTGAATTTATTGGGGTGAAACTAATGAATGAAATTATACAAGTTTCAAGTGCACAATTCTACAACTTATCCTCTGTACACTGTACTGTGTTCACCAACCCAAGTGAAATCTTTTTCCCTCACCCCTTATCTTCCTTCACCTCCCTCTACCTTTCTTTCTCTCTGGTAATTACCACACTGTTGCCCCTGTCCGTAAGGAGAAAAAGAAACTTTTTAAAAATTCTTTTCTTTTCTTTCTTCTTCTACCTCTTCTTTTTTTGCTCAATCCCTCTACCACTCACTCCTCATCCAGCTCCCCAGCCTCCTCCATACCAAGAGCTTTCAGCCTGGAATTAAGTTTAGACTCTTAACCTAGGCCTGACAAAGCCTGGAAGTTCTGGTCTTTGTCTACTTTCCTTCCTTATCTCCTATGAAGTCACTTTATCTTTACTACAAAAATGCCACATGCCATTTCTTTTTCCTTAATCATGGGGATTCCTCCACCACAATGTTTTCGCATTTAATTTTCTAACCTTGAAATGCCATTTCTTCCCATGGTCCACTGGTGAGCTGCTCTCATCCTTCATTATTCAAAGTGTTTTTATTGTCTTATTGAAAATATGTCTTCCCCATTTTAATATTAATATTTTCAGTTTTTGAAAGTTTATTTCTTAATTTAATAATTTCAGAAGTCACACATTTAGAACATCGTAATCATGCCAGCAGAGATCGTGTGCCCGTTGGTCACCAATCTGTCTTAGGCCTGCAGAATAGCACAGAATCCAATTTCAACAAATATTGAAAACTGGATTGACTAAAATATTTAACATTGATTTCCATTTAAAAAAAGAAAATTTACCTTTTGTGTTTAAATAAATAAAAAAGATATCTCCATCAGGCAATCTAAGACAGTAATGTGAGCTCCTTTGTAATCTAAAAGTTACCAGAATACGAATTTAGAACTCATAGTTATTAGCAAATAAATAACTATGATGATATTTATAGTTATTTGATCAAAGAAATAACTTATAAGTTTGTTGTTTATTTGATAAATGAAGTTATTAATGAGTAATTTTGTTAGAAAGAGTCATAAGAATTGGTGAAAGTGGACAACCTTGTCTTGTTCCTGATCTTAGTGGAAAAGATTTTAGTTTTTGCCCATTGAGTATGATGTTGGCTGTAGGTCTCTCATATATGGCCTTTATTATGTTGAGGAATGCTCCCTCTACTCCCACTTTGCTGAGTGTTTTTATCATATATGGTATCATATATGGGTGCTGTACTTCACCAAATGTTTTTTCAGCATCTGTTGATTTGATCAAGTGATTTTTTTGTCTTTCATTTTATTTATGTGATGTATTACATTTATCAGTTTGCAAATATTGTCACCATCCTTGCATCCCTGGGGTGAATCCCACTCAATCATAATGTAAAATCTTTTCACTGTATTGCTGTATCCAGTTTGCCAATATTTTGTTGAGGATTTTAGCATCTGTGTTCATCAGTGATACTGGCCTATAATTTTCTTTCTTTCTTGTGTCTGTACATGGCTTCAGCTTAGAATAACAATAGCCTCATGAAAAGAGTTGAGGAGTCTTCCTTCTTCTTGAACTTTTTGGAATAGTTTGAGCAGGATAGGGGTTAGCTCCTCCCTAAAAGTTTGGTAAAATTTGCCTTTGAAGCCATCTGGCCCAGGGCTTTTGTGTGCCAGGAGTTTTTTGATTACTGCTTCAATTTCTCTCATTGGTATAGGTCCGATTAGGCTTTCTGCTTCTTCTTGATTCAGTTTTAGATGATCATACATTTCTGGAAATGTGTCCATTCACCCAGGTTGTCAAACTTCTTGGCGTACAGTCATCTATAGTAGTTTCTCTCAATCATTTGTATTTCTTTGGTATCATTTGTAATTTCTCCTTTTTTGTTTCTGATTTTATTTATTTGGGTCCTCCCTCTTTTTTTCTTGATGACTCTGGTTAAAGGCTTGTTGATTTTATTTGTCTTTTCAAAGAACCACCTCCTGGATTTATTGAACCTTTGAATTGTTCTTTTAGTCTCTGTGTCATTTAATTCTGCTCTGATCTTAATTATTTCCTTCCTTCTATTCACTCTGGACTTTGTTGTTGTTCTTCTTCTAGTTCTTTAGTTCTAGTAGATGTAGTTATGTTGTTTACTTGAAATTTTTCTATCTTTTTTTTAGGTAGGTCTGTATTCTCCAAGGAGGACAGAGGGCACATAAATATAAGAAAGAATGCTCAACATCACTAGCATTCAAAGAAAGATGTAAATTAAAACCACACTGAGGTATCACCTCACACCTGTCAGAATGGCCATCATTAACAAATCGACAAACAACAAGTGCTGGCAAGGATGTGGGCAAAAGGGAACCCTAGTGCACTGTTGGTGGGAATGAACACTGACGCAGCCACTGTGGAAAACAGTATGGAATTTCCTCAAAAAACTAAAGATGGAACTGCCCTTTGATCCAGGGATCCCGCTGCTGGGTTTATACCCTAAGAATCCTGAAACACCAATTCAAAAGACCTATGCACCCCAATGTTCATACCAGCATTATTTACAATGGCCAAGTGCTAGAAACAGCCTAAGTGCCCACCAGTAAATGAAAGGATAAAAAAAAAAATGGTAAATTTACACAATGGAATACTACACAGCAGAAAGGAGGAAGAAACTCCTACCTTTTGTGACAACATGGATGGAACTGGGGAACATTTTGCTAAGTGAAATAAGCCAAGTGGTGAAAGGCAAATATCATATGATCTTACCTATAACAGGAAACTAATGAACAAAATAAACTAATGAAAAGACATGGAAATATGGAACAGGCTGACAGTGACCAGAGGGGAGGGGTGGGATAATGCTGGGAAAAAAGGGAAAGGGACTAATCATGGAACATGTGTGAATGACTGGATGGACATGGATGGCAGTGTGGGAACTGTGGGAGTGGGGTGTGAGATGGGTGCAGGAGAGCAAAGGAAGAAAGATTGGACAGTGGTAATAGACTAACATTAAAAATGACTAAAAATATACATTTGATCCTTTGTTGTCTGTTCATAAATTCTAAAAGTATCTTTTGTTGAAGATGTTAAAAAGAATCTGAAATTGTCATTGTATGGAATGTGCAGATATAATTTGCTAACTAACCTGAGTTCAGAACCATGAATCCCTTTTGAAACAATTATTCTAAAGAAAGTTTTACCTGTTGGGAGCAAAGAAGAAAAGGAGACAGAGATTTATTTAGATACAGGCTGGCACCTTTGCTACTGGGTTTTCATTGGAAACATTTAGGTTGGAAAAATAGGCGCTAGGAATTTTATGTTAAAATAGCAGAGGAAAGCAGAAGGCATTTCTAGGGAGCTCAGCAGTACATGAGTCAATATTAACACTTTTTTATTTTAATAAGATATACAAGTTAATTAAAAGCAATTAACCTAGCAGTAGGTTCTGGGGACTGCAGGGCCTTGTCTTCATGCCAGGGTTTCTGTGGCACTCTGAGACCTGAAGAGCCTTGGAACAGCATACCATAAACTTGACAGATGGGTGACAAAATACAATTAACTATAAAAATGGAAATGGTAACAACTCTCCCTTCTATGTGTGCTTATTTAAAACCTTTGCATAGGGAATATAGTCAATAATATTGTTATAACTATGTATGGTGCCAGATGGGTACCAGATTTCTTTTGGTGATCAGGTCATAAGGTATATAAACATCTAATTGCTATATTGTACACCTGAAAGTAATATGATATTGTATCAAAACCATGATTAATTTTTAAAGTAAACCAAAATGTTTAAAAAATTAAAATGTTTGCTTGTAAGCTATGTTATTTGTAAATTTCAGAAGAAGTTCTACATATTATAAAGAAATATCATGAGCTTTCAATAAAAACACAACTATGGAAGAAAAGGGGGATGAATTAGAGGATACTGCACAACTATGCAGTGGGCTTCCTGCTACCCACCTCCTTGTCTTCTCTTCCACGAGGCCAAAACTCTGTTTATTTACATAAACTTTTCTTTTTCTTTTCCAGAAGTAATTCAAATGTTTGTTTCATTTGAATAAAGTTTTCCTTCATTTGAATTAGTATGGACTATGATCAGAAAAGTAAAGGTCAAAGAATAAAAAATATTTATACCCTACAGTGGTAAATTGAGATTAGAATTCAGATTTCATTTCTTGTCCTTTCAATGTGCACTGTAAGAACAGAACATCCTTCCTCCATCAAACATCCTGTCCAACCAATACGGCCACTGCTGGGAGACGACGTGACTTATTTAAAGCATATCCTCAAGGCATGGGTATTCGTTTGAAAATTTTATCAATTTAACATAGATATTACTTTTTGTATTAAAATAGCATACTCAATGTTTAAGATATAATTTTTTTGCATTTCATATTTATATTTAATTTGCTGATGAAATTACAACTGAACCCATGTCAGACTCATTACTTACACACTTGGTTTCCTTTGAAAATTAAAACACTAAGCTAGAACACAAGCACACTGTTCAGGGACACTATCTCGCATGCTTGGTTGTTAGCTACCTGCTGTTCTCAATAAATCAGCCTACAAACTACTGATCCGTGTCACAGAATTTCATCTCCCTATTTGTTGGAAGCAATTGCCTACAAACCGAACACTTTACATTGAGTTTGTTCAGTCAAAGATATCCTGCCTCCCTTCATGTAATTTATCTTTATACATTTTTAAAGCAAAGGAAATATCAATAAAATGTAACAGTAGAGTAATTATGAATAGAAAATCAAATATTAATAGGCTAATACTATTATATTTTTGATATATTAAAGGAGTTGTCTAAATTCATTCTTCAAATCATAGTATTCATTATAACTACAATTAGAAGATGCTTATTATAATCAGTATATTTCAAAATAATTTCAAGAATTTTATATTATATCCTTTGCTTTGACTTCATCTTCATTGTTAAGTAGCTTAAGTAATTACTTATCCTTAAATAGTTTTGATTATTGAATTAAAAATAAAAATAAATTTAAATTAAAAATAAATTAGTTATCCTTAAATAGTTTTGATTATTGAATTAAATTAAAAATAAATGTATGAATACAATTAGTATATATCGATAATGCTCCATTTTTTGTCCATTTTGCTAAAAGATACATACAATTGTCTAGGGGTTTTTGTGTTTTGGTTAATGTCTAATTTATTTAACACATTTATAGAGCAAGCAACTCATAAAAAAATAATACCTAATGAATGAAACAAACGAGCAATCAAAATATAACCAGAGACATTGAAATAAAGAACAATCTGACAATAACCAGAGAGGAAGAGGGAGAGTGATAATAGGGGATAAAGTGGGGGGATCAAGAAACATGCATGAAGGACACATGGACAAAGCCAGAGGGGGTAGCTTTGAGGGTCGGAGGTTGGGATGGGTGGGGCAGGAGGTGTGGTGGGGGAAAATGGAGACAACTGTACTTAAACAACAATTTTTTTAAAAAAAGAAATAATAAGTTACACAAAACATGAGATTCTTTTAAAAGAAAAATTTCAATAATTGATTTATTTAAGCCCCACCTCGACTCCAAAAACTTTTGATACTCTTACCGATAATACATTGGGATAAACTAAACTATTCAGGAAATCCGAGAAGGGTAATTAACAGAAGAACAAGACAAAGCCATGGAGTAGTGAGCTGGGCTTCCTGGTATCAGCTTGTGAGACTAATTCTGCACCTGTCTCCATGTGCTCCATGTTCAGGTGCAGCGGTTAGTAGCTTGGGCCACGGAATTGAAACATGCCATGAATTAGGACAATGTTTCCCCTTTATGTTGGGAGAGGGATTTTAGCAGTGTTTCACTGATGCTATTCCATCTCTGCAAACATCTACTAGAAAATACTCTGGTCTACTCCACCAAAAAGACAAAACACTGCTCAATATGACAGAAGTATGCAGCATAGAGCAGAGCCACCATAGATTTAACTAGGATATGTGTTTACTCAGTATGACTTGATACTTTTGATTAGGCATCTATAGAGTAATGATTTATAAGTTATGTCATTTCCTGATGTACCTTCTTCAATAAATCAGTGAGAAGCGTACAATAATATAATTGGCTGATACTGGTAATCTGGACTTTCTGGATATAATTTAATTAGGTATCTGTACATAATGTAATATACCAAACAGTGCTTTGGGCCAGCTTAGATTTTACTAAGCTATTTTCTTTGGTGATAAATAAGTAGCTAGTGTGTTATTTCTCATGCTATCATTAGTCTGCAGCAATAAGGCCATAAAATTATTCTAGAGAGGTTACATCTGGTGATTTTAAGTTCCAAGTACATCAAAAGCTATTTTAGACCATTCAAGTCCAAGAAAGATGAGGGGTAGGGGGCAAAAGCAGCCTGTTTTTCTTTTATCTGGTTATATAATATATCCTTTCAGACCCTCCATTATGATGTTAATGAGTTTTAGGAGATGTCCCAGTGTGAGTAGCTAAATATGTATATTAAGTTTACAAACCTTAGAACAAGTCGCTTGCTCCTACATCATATGTGGAATGTCCAGAGTTGTTACTATTGCTTTCTAGTACATAGTCATATACTCTGTAAAATACTAGTATGGCATGGTTATATTTTATATTAGGTACTATGTTGTTATACAGTATAATATAGGTGTATGTATATACACATGCATATTATGTAAATAAACATGAAAATAAGGAAACAAGCATATTCACAATCCATGCTCAGTATTTTTTTTTTCTAGATAGGTGTGCTAATTTAAAAAGTATAGAGACCTGTGTTCTGTTCTTTCTTTTCTCAAGGACCAAAACCCTAAAGCAAATAATCTCATTCTGTATATTGTGTTAGAGTAGATTACTGGTAGATTAGTGATAGAACAGCCATGTCTAAACTTGGACAGCTTATTTTACAGTATATAGGAATGCAAGTTCAATGCATTGGGGAAGAAGTGCTCATTTTCACAATGTGGTATAGAGTGAAGATCAGGTTTCAGATCTGCTCTGGTGATAGTAATAGCTAGGTGATCTGGATAAGAAAATCACTATTTTAAGATTCAGGATTTTCATCCATAACTTCTAGAGGAATTTTAAAATTATTCTGAGGGGTTTGTAGCATTTAGTGTATATCTTGAAGGAAAAACAGTGCTTTTAAGTATGAGGTCCAGGCCATATCTCTAGTTGTTGTGGAGGAATGTATTGGGGAATAAGAAAACAGTGGGAAAAAAAAAAAGGAAAAGAGCAGATGGAATACACTATCTAAAACATGAATAAGACTAAAGTTCTGTTTAGCCAATTAGAGTAAATTTTAGAGTCACAGAATTAATTTTCATGACTTTTTTTTTTTTAATTTAAGCCTTTTAAAATCAATTGTGCTTTTGGGTCTAGATTCACCTAAATCAGAAAAGAATCTACAATATGTCTCCTTTGGGCTTCTGTACCCATCACAAACCTGGAAAAAAAAAAAAAAAAAAAAAACAAGGCTCACTCACGTCAGTCATGCATAATACATGTGAGGATAAATAAGAATCTGTTCTCATTCCTGATTTGAATGTACAGGACAAATTTTTAGTATAAGAAAAGGATCTGACAGCAAGTGCCATCTGAAATCATGGACTGTCTCTAGATCTTCTGGTTCAAATTCTTGAACAAGTCATGCCTAAGAAAAAATGCTGCCTTGCAATGCTGATATGCAGGGCCACAATAAATTAGACCAGATGTGGGATGGGAATAATGCTATTTAATTCAAATGGAAGAGAACAGCATACATTTGGCACCTGAATCCAGAAGGATCATTTTACAGGTCTCCTAATAATCCAAGATTGGTATTTGCTCTCTTTAAATAGCAAAAAAGAAAAATAGAATTCCAACATTAGTTACCTTCTTGTGTTCAAAGAATTTACCTAAAAAATACATGCTATAAAAAATGATGAAGTAAAAAAATTTAGGTTTCTTTACTCCTCACATTCTACCAGACTTTCCAGTGATGATCCAGTCTGAACAGAAGTCACTATCGCTACACTACAAAGCAATTGTAAAAACCTAGTACATTCCTACCTCTGGTCCATGCATTCTTGAGTGTGGACAATGGACCAACAAAACTGGGGCACACGTACTTTCTTACAATCATGTAGATAAGAAGGCTGTTCCACAATGAACTTAGAGGGACATGTCCAAGTCTAGATACTGAGTTAGGTGCCTTCTACGGTTTTTGTGTAAGTCATACTAAAAAATCTTATCACCATTCCGTTTTTCAAATAAGGAAAATCTTAAATAGGCCAATTAAACTATTCATGGATACATGGCTAGTAATTAGTAAACTAGGGCTCGAATTCAGGACTATCACTTTCCAATACTCCAGCACATAAAACTATTACCCTGTGTCTCTCTTCAGAATGTTTACCAAAGATTCCGTACTGCGTTAGTACCCCCAAAGTCTTTGAGGCTTTTTCTCCTATAGCGTAACATCTTATTTCACCCATCATCCTAAGTCTAGCAGCTCTTTACATCCACATCTATGATTTTTATTTATTTACTTTTGTTGAAAGTACATTTATTTAAATTTGGAATTCTGTAGTCTATGGAAGTAATGCATGTAAATCACTCTTCTTGTGATCAAAGATTTTGTCACCTTCAACTACACATTGCTGGCATATAGAACTAGCATTTAACAAAGGATGGGCAGTCTGTGAAAAAAAAATGAATACGTGAACGAAGGATCATTTGGTGGGGGGGAGAGGAAATGAGAGTATATGTATATATACCTTAGAAAGGAGATTGTAGATTATACTTGATTTAAAATATAGATACAGTAGTCAAAATAGGCTATGTGAAGGAATTCTATTTGAATAGAAAACTATTTAAAATGGTATCATGAACATTTGGAGAAGTAGCTCCTCATCACCAAATTTGTAGTAGGTGAATTAAACCAGCAAATGATATGAGTCTCTGTATTTCTTAAAAGAATTTCATTATGGGAATATATCTACATTCTAGTAACTTTTGAAGATCTAACATCAGAATGTTGGAAAATCTTAAAGAGGCCTGAAAATTACTACAAGAACCATTGCGGGGTGGGAGGATGACAGAGGGTGGGGCCTGTCCATATATTATAGCCATATTGTGGTGAGAAGGAAAATTTAAAAAGAGAGAAGAAATATGCAGAACTTTAAACTAGTTAATGCCACAGTTGTAGGTATAATAATAAGCAGACTAAACAATGTCAAACACTAAAAAAAGTTGATAACAATGAAAGTTAAAGTGAATTAAGTACTTTGATAATTAGATTTTAAATAAGGATAAAGTTAATAAGATGAGGTATTAGGGACATTAAGTTAAATAAGACAAATAAAATTTTATCTTCATGTAATTGTTTAGACATATGCATATTATATAATTATAATATTTAGGGATAAATACCTCTGCTTAATATTTTTTCACTCTTTCATTACTATAATATCTTAAATCTAACCAAATTATGTTTCTTCTCTGTCTTAGATTTTAGCTTTTCAGGGATATTACTTATCCTTTAAAAGTAACTGACTTAAACATATTTAAAGGTAGTTACCAAGTCATTATTTCTCTTATATTTTTCCAAATCAATACATCTAACCACTTTCAGATTTGTTCATTTGGTCTCTCCTCACTAAAATTTTTTCCAAAACAAAGTTACAGATCATATTCTAGTTGGATTTCATCTTCTTACACAATTTTACATTAAAGTGTATGATAATTTTTCAGCTCATCCAATTTTCAGCTCATTTGTTGCTAAATTGGTTTTCTATTGTATTGTTCCTGCTTGCTACATGTAAATCATCCCTCAGCCACACCCATCCCCATTTGTGAAGCCCTGTCTATAAATTATTTTTCCATTTTCTGAGAGACTAATAGGATTTTAAGCGATAATTTTCATTTTTAATCTCAAGGATGTTAATGCTTTATTCCATTCATCTGTGTTTATGTGTTATCTAATATTTCAACTCCTTGTATTTTCACTTAATTGATCAAGTTTTTATGTCATATACATGACATCATATGTGTATATATTTTATGTGTGTGTTTGTATATATATATATCAGTGTACAGTGTTAATAAACTCAAGAAACATTAATAAACACAGAGCATGCCAAACATTACTAACCCAAACATATGAATTTCTCTTAAGAAAACATGGTTATCAATAATTTCTAAGAATAAAAGTATATATAAAGTTGGCTAAAACTATAGAATATATTTCAGGCTAGATGGGAGAGACCATATCCAAACCCTCTGACATGAAGAGATAAAGACTCTGAAGACTCTCTGAATGTAAAATACTAGTTAAATAAGTCATTAGGTCAGTTCACTGCCAGAATACTCAATCTTTGCTAAGTCACTGGTAGAGACTATTCAGACGGGAATAAATATGTGCACATTCATGTTTCATCTCACTGTCAACTATGTCCTTTGCATATGACTTCAGACAGAAGACTAAACCCTTAACACATGGGCATATTATTGATCCATAATGAAGACAGAATAGTATATAATTGACTAAATTGTAGACCATAGATTTAAAAAGAATGTCCCATCTTTAAAGGGGGTGAACTGCTGAAGTTTACATAGTTTCAAGCCTAGAAATACATATAATATTTCCTACTGGGATGTGTTATTAGCAGGCAAATGGACACTAAAATATTTCTAAATGGAAAGGAAAGATTATAGCAGGAAGAAGACTCAGAAATTATCTGATTTATTTTGATGCCTTTCTAATATATTATAAAATATTTCTCATGTTTCCTGTTTTCTTCCAAATCCAGCACCCAGGAAAACAGTGGTAGTGTTAGTTGGTATGTTGCGTGCTGACGGTTTGAAAGAGTTAAGATGAGCCTTTAACTTGAAGATAGTAAATGGCCTGAGTTAAATCTCTCATAGCAATATCCCCAGATCACCAGGGCAACCTTCGCTTCACTGGTTTAAATGTGCCCTGGTGGTTTAAACCATAATTGCACTTCCCTGGACACCTAATTGACTACAAGGGACTGGTTTAGCCACATTGAATAAAATTTGAATACTTTAATTATTGTTCATTGAGGTGTCCCAAAATTTTAAAACAAACTATTCATGTGAAATCTTGTTTCCAGGAAAAAGGGAAAAAAGTGCTCTCTAAAATTAATCATTTTAATAAAATACCAATTTTATGATAGAAGAGAGTGAAAGTAAAATAATCTTTTTTGATAAAGCTTATGATGTGAATATAATCTTTATTGTCAAATAATAAAAGGAGATGTTTGGACAACTGAAGATGATAATAATGCCTAAAATGTACTGAGCATTCAAATTAGTCTCCTGCTGATCTCTTCTGTGTATAATACCATGTTCCCATGAGATGGGCATCAATGTCCTACTCATTTTAGAGAAGAATGAAGTATAGAAAATTTAGAGTAAATTGTTCAAGTCCACACAGCTAAAAAGAGGCAGAGCTAGAATTCAAAGCAAGATTTTTTAGCCTCAGTGGTCTTCACTATCACACTATTAAACAAAATGAAAATAAAAATATTGATAATTTCAATAACAACACCATTTTCTGTTTACTATGTATGATGCTCTGATAAACATGATTCAAGGGTATCCAACATTTTGGTGTCTCTGGGTCACACTGGATGAGGATTTGTCTTGGGCTACATACACATTAAATACATAAACACTAATGAAAACAAAAAAAATGTCATAATGTTTTAAATAAATTTATGATTTTGTATTGGGCCACATTCATAGCCATCCTGGGCCGCATGTATCCTGCAGGCTGTGTGTTGGACACCCCAGTGATCAACTTAATAATTTAATAAATTATTTCATCTAATCCACACAAGAAATCTTCTCCTCTACATATTTTTTACTCAGCCCATAGGAAAGGCATCGCTTACCCTAACCCTTTGCATTACTTTGCTAGGGTGCTTGTCACAAAGTACCGCGCAGTTCGACAGGCCAGAAGGCCAATATCAAGGTGTCAGCAGCATCAACTCCTTCTCAGGGCTCTGAGGAAAAACCTGCTCCATCCCTCTGTCCCCTAGTGTCACATTGTTTCCTGAGAATTTGGTGTTCCTTGGCATGCAAAGGTGTCACCCCAACCTCTGCCTCCATGTTCACATGGCATTCTGGCTATGTGCTGTCTGTGCCCAAATTTCCCCTTTTCATAAGGACACAGTACTATGGAATTAGGTCTACCTAATGAACTCACTTTAACTCAATTATGCAAAGACTCTATTTCCCAGTAAGTTTACATGCATAGGCTCCAGGGTTTAGGGCCTCAACATATGAATTTGGAGGAGAGTAGGTACAATTTAATACATACACATGTCTTGCTCTCCCTCCCACTTGCTTTTAGTTCTCTTGCACAAGAGAAATGTTCCTAATATGACTGATGAGACACAGAGCCATTTATTGGGCCATTTCTCAACTTTTGGCAGCATGACTGACTTAGCGGTCCAAAACCAATCTTCATACACTCCCTATCTAGCTCCATGTGGTACACACACCTGGTCCTTGCAACTATGCCACCATCATCTTTGTATGTCTTGCTAGGAAAGTCACCAACATTCTTCTCTATAGCAGCAACTTCATATTATAGAAGTACAAATTGAAAGTCATGTTTGAATTTTGGAACCAAGCCAGAAAAACTATTGTACCTGGAAGTATCTGGATTTTCCCAATTTAACAAAATAATATGACTGATTTTTCTATTTGATTATTAATGATCCTACTATTGATGGCTTTGTGACTGGCAAATCCAGAGGTGAAAAGGTGTAAACAGAAAAAAATCTAGCATATAAAAACTACTCCCAAACCTTGACAGATACAATATGCGTCTCAATATACATGCTATTACACAGATAAGGAAACAATAACTTGGGAATTAAGCAACTTAATTAAGGTTTCGTGCAAACGAGAGAACAAATAAACAAATAAGAAAAGCGGAAAAGACAAATGATTTTTCAGATATATATTAACTTCCTTCCTCCCTGCCAAAAGGACCAAATAAAATAAATTTTATTAAGTTTCCAATTTACTTCCAAATGGGCTTCATTTTATGCTTTAAAACAAGCTACTTTAAACTTGGCCCACTCTTACAATGGCAACTAGTAGTTTAGAATGCAAAAACATATATGCATGCCCAGGAAGTCCTCCGGCCTCACAGTGCGGGAAACAGCAGCACAGAGCAAACCTCCAGGCCCTGCTGTTGGCAGGCTTGGCACCACCCTCTCCGCTTCCGTGCCCACTCAGTTCTGATGCTATCCCTGTCTGCTTTTGTTTTTAGCAATATAGGATTTGAAATGGAAATATCTAACCTGTTTTAAATTCCATGAATGTAAAACAAAGTATTTTGAGCTCTAATTCACAGTAAATTAAACATTTTTATTTTATTCTTATATCTGTTAGGATTCTGTTTGGCTAGCAGACACAAAGTTGATTCATAGTAGCCCTTATAAATAGAAATATACTTTCTTACATAGCAAGACATCCAGGTGTGGACAGTACAGGGTTGATAAATTGCTTAAGGTGCCTTAAAGAACTCCATCACTAATGTTTCCCACTTTCTCGTACTCTTGCCCTTCCCAAGCACTTTGAAGGCTGTGCTTTGTTGCCCTGCAGTAGCTATGCAAGGCCATGTGATTAGTTCAAGGCCAATTGCCTAGAGCAGAAGTCTGGTGTTACTTTCAAGCTAAGGCAGGTAAAAGCCCTTTCCTGACCCTTTTGATCTCACTTCCTCCCTGCCTTGACTTAGAAACGCTGCACTATAATTGTACATACAAGACAGTAACAGACTAAATTCCCCGAGCTACCTGAGCTATCCATACTGATTTTCAACCAGTATGCTGCAGAATTTTTAAAACATTAAATGCTTGACTATTTAGTTAGGGGCCCTGACCTCTTTCCCTAGATTGTAAAAAAAAAAAAAAAAAAAAAAAAAAAAAAAAAAAAAAAAAAAAAAAAAAAAAAAAAAAAAAAAAAAAAAAAAAAAAAAAAAAAAAAAAAAAAAAAAAAAAAAAAAAAAAAAAAAAAAAAAAAAAAAAAAAAAAACCACCAAAACAAAACAAAATGCCAACAGCCATCAGTGTGAATGCCATGTCTTGAACCATAAATATATAGGTTATAGGATACAGTTGTATGTTCTTGTTCACATCATATTGGATAATTCTTGGTACCAGAAGGACTTATACAGCCGTACAGGCACCTGATTTTTTAAAAAGTCACTTTGGAGCAAAAAGGGTAGGTAATTACATTTATTATTTTTTGTAAATCAATCAAAACTGTATATATTTTTGTCATATTGGCAAATAATATATTTTTGGCAAACCACAGAATTGTAATAATTCATTTACATGTGCCAGGAGATGAAAAACGTTAAACATCTCTGCCCAGCAGAGATGATACCAGAACAGACTTTGCCTGAGTGAGAAATAAACCTTTATTTAGTAAGCCATTGAGATGTCAGGATTAATTGGTTACACTCCACAGCCCAGACTCTGACTAATACATAATGATGGATTTCACCATCATGCTTGCCATCCTTTTATCCATCATTATCATATGTCAGGCCACAAGGTAGAAGAGAAGGGGAAGGGGAAATAGCCGAAGAAAATCCTAACCGAGTATGCTTTTTCAAATTTCTCTCCCAAACAGCAAAACTCAATGACTTGCACATAAATTCTCATGACCAAAATCTTTCATATCACCATTACAGTTGCCTGGGAGTGTTGAAAGGTGAATATATTTAACCGAACATTCTACCGTCACCCAAATTGGTAAGAAGGAAGAGAAATTGGGAATAAAAAATTTACCCAGTAATGTCCGTCATAATTGTATTTGAATTCTTCTACAAAATAGTCATTTCCAAAATTTTTAAGATCCTTCTAATTTCTAAATCCTTCTAAATGACTTCTTTCCTGATTTTTTCAAATTTCAACACTCAAGGCCACTCTCCTCCCTGAAACTGTCTCCTCTCACTGCTCCATGGAACCTAACTTTCTGTGTTCTCCTCCTTTCTCCCTTACAGCTTTCCATTTGGTTCATGAATTTCTCTTCCTGCCCATATCAAGTTGCCCTTATCTCAAGGTTGCCCTTATCAGTCTTTATTATCCTACTAATTCCCTTTGAGCTCAGGTATTACTATAGCTTTAACCATGAATCCTCAAAATCTCTCTCACTCAATTTCAAAGTCTCTTCCACCAATCACCTCTTGTCTTATTCTTTGGAAATTTGATTACTTAAATAATTTTATGCTTTTATCCCATTAAATTACTCATTTTCCCATAGTCCTCATTTCACTTAGAATCAGAAAACTTTGAAAGAAGCTCAATCCCTCCATCTCTATTATCCATTTTATTTTCAACTGACTTGCAAGTACCAAAGACTGACTGCTAAATTAAATTTACATCATCCTCGTCATCTTCAACTTGAGTATAACTTTATTGGTTCTTGTTATTTTCATCACTCCCAGGGCTCAATTTTCAAAGCTTCTAAGCTGGAATGCTTTCCTATATTCTCTCCATTCTTACTCAATACCTTCAATGATAATTCTGATTTCAAGTCAGATTGTGTAACTTGTTTAGAATCATTGTATCCCCATCCCCCAATCAACCTCCCTGGAATGTTCATTTTTCATGGAAGGAGATGCCTGCTATCTTTTATACAGATGCAATTTCTTAGTGTTCTTGAGACATAACATGCTATGTGATTTCTTGGAGATACTACATTTGGTTGTTTCTTTGGGGAGACCCTTCATGAGTCTGTCTCATTTCTGCACACCTTGTAAGTGGACACATCAGTTCCCTTATTTCCAGACCATCTTTTCAAGAATGTTAAAAATAAAACAGCCTTGAAATACGCAGTTAATACAGTCCTGTGAGCAAAGGGTAGGTTTCCTCAAAGCTTTGAAAGGTATAACATCTTACTCCAGAGAAATAGGCAGATAACTCTTACTATGTAGTATAACAGATTCAGGTGCCTTCAACTCAAGGTTTTTCTCTTGTAATGAATCCTACTGCACATGCAGCTCTTGCCTGGTCTTTTTCATATCACTCTGTGGGAAACAGGGTAAAAGGAACTGACAACTTAAGTTCACCTTTTCTGTGTGGTGATTAATAGAGCCCATTGGATCTGAGTTAGGTGTCTTATGTCTTCTGCATATTTGAAAATGTGGCAGACTAACTTGTTAGCTTACCAGTAGGATATAATTTCTGACCCTTCAGAATTTTTAACAGTGTCTTTCTGGGAGATTATTGCCCAATTTTACTTCCTGTGGAACCCAGTCTTGTCATCCTAATTAATTATAAGCCTTGCTTGAAGACTTTGATGAAATGTACTCTCTCTGTGAAGTTTCTCCTTAAACTCCTGAGCCTGTCTTTTTCCTTCTGTGTTGCTACAGATCTGCTTTATATAAGAACATTTCATGTAAGTGTTTATGAATGTTTTCCTTACAAAACAGTGTTCTTGCTAAATATTATATCGAGTTTTGACTTTATGTGTCATATCCTGCCCAGTATATAGTAAATACTGAATGGCCCTCTCTTAAAAAAAATAAATTTTTGATAAATTTTCTTACATGTGCTCTCTCCAAAATGTGACTTAAAGCACACATACACGCATATGTAGAATACCTTGTTTTCCACTGGTCTTTTTGTAACCAACACATTTTCCATACATGAACCAACACTAGAATCTCACTTTTTCTCTAAACTTGTAATGCATTATTACTTCCATCTTAAGCAAGTTGCCTGTAATTATAATTATCTTTCTAAAACAGAAAATGCAACAGCTGCACCTACTCTGAAAATGGATCCTTGGAGAATGCAATTAAGTTATTTCAATTTGGAACTGAATATTATCAACAGCTATGGGATATATAACCTTAAGGCATACCTTTCCACCAGGTTTTTAATGGTATGCCATTTGCAGAATCCTAGATAACTGAAAAATTAGAATGTAAGTTTTGTGCCTGCTCCAATCAGAGGTTTAACAAATGAAATTATGTGTCATACAATCTTACATGCTATAGTTAAAACCTATGGCAGATGACAAAGTTATATGTTTATTAGCTTTGTGATATTCCTTACAGCTTTATTTACTTTGTTTTATTGCCATAAAGATTTAAATTGTATTTAAATAACAGACTTAATCTGAAAAGAAGGACTTCATAAATTTCTAACCTCTCCAGAAAAATCTATTCCAGGGTCATAAATGATTTTTTACAGTTTATGCCTTCATATATAAAAGGTACAATTTTATCCTTTATAATTTCTTTAAAGATTATTTTATACCAAAGTGGGGTAGGATCAAGGGTGGGAAGTGGTGATGGCTGGTGTGTGGGGGAATGGGGGGTATGAAGACAACTGTACTTGAACAACAGTAAAAAAAGTTTAAAAATATCTCAAATATTATGATAGAATAATGTTTTTAAATATTCACCATATCTTATTTCTTATAATTTTATTTAGATATTGCTGTACATTTTAATGGCTGAAATAATCAATATATGGCTAAACCACTGGTGTTGTAGCAAGCGTTGTCTCTAAGCAAAACTCAGACTAGGTGAAATTGTATTTGATGAACAGAGCATTTGATGTTAATAACACTTGGTAAATACTGAAATGATTGCCAATGAAAATAGAAGTCTGGCATTAAAAAAGTATTTCAGTAATCATCTAGCATAATCACTATTGACTTCATGAATTCTTTATTGTCAATAATCAATTCCCTACGCTTATGTAGAAATTTTTTTCCAAGAAAGGAACTTACTACCTACAAGTGATCTTTTTTGGGGGGGAGGCAGTGAATCGTTATTTTACATGTCTACTTATCTTGAACCAAATTTTCTCCATTTATAATTTGTAACCAGTAGCTTTAGTTTTTCCATTTATTCAAACAGGACAAGTAAATCCCTCATGCTTTATAAACATTCTAAATATCTGAAATAATATCCTATGACCATCCTAAGTGTTAAATATTTCCTTCAAAGAAAATATTGAAGCTATTATGAAATAACTTCAATATTATGTTATTCAATAGTAGCTATTATGACATATACAGTCAGTAGTACCAGAGCTAACAGAGCCTTGGGTAATTCATTTCTCATCAACAGCAAGTCAAAGAATTAAATATTTGAAAGAATATTGTTGAAGATAACAGTAATGAAATATATTTACAGTATTCAGGGCCATTAATCTATATCCATCAATTTAAATAGAAAACAATATTATTAAGATAATTAACTCTGGTATATGTTGACATTGATGTGTATCATTGATGTTGACAAAAGTCCTATTGTATGCATAACAAGAGATACTTTTATCAAAAAGTATACTAGGGCAAGTATTAGGAGATCTCAATTCTCATCTTGAATTTTCTTTCTTATTATTCTTTTAATTTATTCACTTTTTTAAAATTTTTCAATTACAGTTTACTTTCAGTATTATTTTGTTTTGGTTTCAGATATACAGCATAGTGATTAAACAATCACTACATGTTTACGAAGTGTTCCTTCCCCCTGATATTTCCAGTACCCAACTGACCTCATACATAGTTATCACAATGCTGTTGACTGTATTCCCTATGCTTTACTTTACAGTATTTGCATTGGGCCTCAGGAGTCATCACCCTCAAAGGGAAAACCAGGACGGAAAATCCTTATAATCCCTTCTGGCTCTAATATTGTCCCATTTTACGAACCCTATTAAATTTATCTACAGAGAGGCAACCATGATGGAAGAATGGATAAAGAAAATTTGGTATATGCACACAAAAGAATATTTTTCATCTCTAATAAAGAAGGAATTTCTTGAGGACATTATGCTAAGTGAAATTAGCCAGTCACAGAAAGACAAACACTTCATGACCCACTTATATAAGGCATCTAAGTCTAACCGATAGAAGAGAGAGTAGAATCGTGTTTGCCAAGGGCCAAGGGAAGATAGAACTAGGAAGTTGTTATTCAGTGGGTTTAAAGTTTCAGTTGTGCCAGATGGAGAAGTTTTAAAGATCCCCTGTACAGCATTCAGTATTGACAATATTGTATTGGACACTTAAAATTTTGTTCAGAGTGTAGATCTCATGTTAAATATTCTTACCACAATAAAGAGTGTAATTCAAAATCACAGAATCATGATAGATATTTAATCAAGTTACTTTAACATGGATAAGTAGCCATGTACAGAACCACAACTTCATTGCTACAATAAACCTGGTATCACTGCCTGAACTTTGAGAATGAAACTATAATGTATAGTAGCTAGTGACTACACATTTCATGTCCTTCAATCAGAGACCTGAAGTCAAAGAAACCTTTTGTAAAGTTTATCATTTACCTTTATATTAGTCAAATATGTACTACTCTAGAAGTAGCAATTTCTGAAAACAAAAGTTTTTTTTTCCCCAGTCTCAAGCATGTAAACCATAATTCCACTGAGTTTTTTGCACCCAGGCCTGAAATTATCATGAGAAGAATTAACGTTATAGAACCCTAAGCAGTGAGGCCTGAAGGAGGGGAAAACACAAACACAAAACAAAGTGGGTACAGCTGAGTGTGTTATTGTTGTCTTGTCTTAAAAGGTATTTATTAATATGACAGACATATTTGGTAGTTTCACAGTAGCCTAACCAACTATGAATACATTTAAAAAAAATTTACCTAAGGTCCTTTCATCAAGAGTCTACAATGTTACCTACTCTTCTTCATATTTCTTCTCCTTTTGTCTGAATACCTATTTCCCTTAGTTTTCCTCCTGCCTCTCTGAATGTACTTCTTCAGAGTTCGTCGATGGATCATCCTCGTAAGCCTGGCTTATATAAGCTGTTGATGTACATACTTACTCATCCTCCACTCCTGTCTTCTCATTCCATCCTGTCTCTATCTAGACATAATTCCTGACATCTACTGGATGAGTTATCATCAGTATCAACTATATATCATTTACACTTCTACTAAGAGTTCCTGAGTCACATAGACAGATATAGTTACCCATTACATTGCTTTAATAAAATGTTTAAAATATTTCAAGCTAATATATTTAAAACAAATTTTAATTTTCATAGAATTTCCACTGCAAATTTGACCTTCATTCAACATTTTCCAGTATGTCTTTACCAATTTGCGCAAGATCTTTTATCATTTCTCAATTTACCCTTTTTTATTATACCTTCTAAATATCTCTCAACTCATTCTACTTCTTTGTGTCAATCAATACCATTGTAATCCAAGCTACCATAATTTCATTCTTGGATATCAGCCATCACCTCTTAAGTGTTCTTCCCAAATGTTTACATGGCTTAAAAGGTCCTCCCTAGTCTAGTGTTTATATTTCTTTCCTTCACCAATTTCATCATTCTTTATTCAATTACTGATTCATAATCTACTTTACCTTGCAATAATACAAATGCTTTTAAATTTTTGAAACAGCGTAAACACTTTCTTTTTAAAACTATTATATCCTAAAAGTATGTTCTGTTAATGGCAGTTTTCAGAAGACATTTTAAGTCTCTAAATAGAGAGACCATACTCACTTAGATCACATTATTAAATTTTGCCTTCAGAAAACAGGGTACATAAAGACCTACAAAAAAACAGAACTAAATTTCTTCCAGGACTATTCAATTAATTTGAAAGGAACCATCAGGTATGGATTGACATACTAAATAACACAACTGCAAATTACATTAGGAACAACTTTAATTTTTGTATACAAATTTTCATTGTCACATTACTTTTCATTGATGGAGTAATAAAGAAATACTGACGGAAAGCTCTTGTCTTTCAAATTTTCAATCTACTTGCTGTATTGGTGTCCAAATCTTAAATGATCCCTTAGCTCTGACAGCTGCCGCTTGTAATTTTCCTGTTAGCTGTAAGTTTTTTCAAATATTTAAAACTTTAAAAGCCCAGGTATAGCTGTTCTTTGGTCCCCAGTTTGCCTTAGGCAATGACATCAACACTAGGTGAATAGAAATTATCTACTTACCATATTGTAGGTGGCTCAGAACCTTCTATTTCTAAGTAATCATACTTTTCTTCCATTTGGAAATCAGTAAATATGAGTGAAATCGTATCTCCAGGCTCTGCTACAATGGTCCAAGTGCAATCAGCATTGTTATGGTATTCATTAGGAAAGCTAGGGCTTGATATAATTCCACTGGATCCTCTCATCGTTCCTCCACATGCATCTTCAGCTGTTAAAAACAAGGATGAGATGTTCAGATATGGCATTAAGAGGAATGTAACTCTCAAGATATTTTTAATAAAGTAACAGTGCAAATGTTGGGATACTGAATGCATATTATCCAAAAGACATTAAATAAAATGAGAAGTCCATGAAAAAATTAGCATATATATAAATATAAACTATACCTTGATGATTTTACAATCATGGTTGAAACAGCAAGAAATGTAAAAAAAAATCTGCACTGCAATTGATCTCAATATAATAGAACTAAGATTATCTTTTAATTGATTAGTTGATGAAGCTCCTTCATATGGTGATGAGAAATCTTTAATCACTTTGTCTATGTTTATGGTAGGGCTGAGTTTTTCTTAATTTTTTAATAGAGTTAATTAAAGTCAAGAAACAATTTGAGAAAGAATATAATACAGTTTTTATCAATGGCATGATTCAAAAACTACTAAAATATGTATGGAAATGAAATTTAACCATATTTCTAGGAAAATTTAATTAGAGAGAGAAATATCATAGTCACAAATACATCCTTGTTAGTAACCCCTGTGACTCCATCAAGGTAAAGACAATTTTGAAGGTATTCACATGATATATGTAATACAATATTATAAATAAATTTCCTACTAACTCTACTTTTGAACCTATGGTTTCCATTTTCCAAATAGGGATCATAAATTCTGCATGAGTTTACTTTTGCCCAGTAGTGTATGCTAACTGTGGGGTTACATGACTGCCTGTGTTTAGCATGAAAGTATAACATAAAGCTCCTTGTTTCATAAATAAATTGAAGCTATAAAATTTGTCTTGTCATAATACTGTTTAGGCCAGATTAATAAGTTACTAGTTTACTTGTGCAATAAATTGTCTCAAGATTTATATTGCTGTCTTGATCACTCAGGGGATTCTTCTAATTCAAGTCAAATGTTTCAGGGAAAAAAATGACTTTCCAATTATTATTTCATGTAATGGATAATAACCCATCACTTTCATAAATAGATGGGGCAGTAACCTCTGTAACTCACAATAGGCAGGGAGAATAGCAAAATAGCCTTGGTACTGGGAAACTTTATCACCATATTGTAGGTATCAAATAATATTAGCTTCCTTCTGCCCCACCCTTTATACATTTAATTCTGCAACTCATAGATTAAAGACATAAATATATTACTCTTAAAAGACATTTCAATTTAATAATAGACAATATAAGTATGATATTTATTTTCACTGCATGTCATCCCAACTTTTTAAAGTTTTTTTTTTTTTTTAATTGAAATGAACTAGTGGTCCAGTCTAGACTACAAGGCATAGTACTATAATTTTTTGCCAGGACACACTGACTTCCATCAATACCTTACCTTTAGCATGTGGTAAACATGTCTTGCTGTTCCCCCATCTCCAGCCACAAATTAGTTCTACTCTTTAATTTCTAGTACCGATACTAAGGATGAATATTGCTTTGGAAATAAAATGTCACACTATTATGTATTTGTAGTGGAACTGGTACATCATCTACTCAAATCAGCTCTGTGCGCTATTTATTTTCCTGTCTCTAGATATTTCAGCTCATACTTACATTAAAGAAAATATTTCTCCATTTTTAATTGAAACATTTTGATTGATCAATTAATATGTGCAGTCCTGGATAGTCACACACACACACACACACACACACACACACACACTACTTCATTTGGGCTAGGGTTCTTTGCTCCCCCCTTGCTTGGGCTTGTGGCAGATGGGGCAGAGGTAAGGCAGAGAAGCAGGCTCTTCTTCCCTGTTTGTGTTCCTAGTATTTTTGTTCACCCACCCCACACACTGAGCTCTCTGTTATTCCTTAAGTTCGAAGTAGGAAGTATCAAGGGATGTGAATCTTTTCATTTGCCTGTTACTGATTTGGTACAGGTTTCCAAGAACTATGGCAGATGATTAGAAACTGATTGTTCTTTTGCTTATGGGATTTTTCATGGGCCCCTCAGAGATATTCCAATCTGTTCCTTCATGGGGGAATGTATCCCTCTGGCTAGCTGCTTAGATTTTTCCTTCATGCTATGGGTATATAATTGTGTATTTCCATTTTACTTCTGACTGTCTTCATATCCCTGAAGTGAGCATCTTGGGCAGAATCTAAGACAATTTCAGGCCAAAAATCTCTCAAACAGGCCCTGCATTTGGCCAAATGAAAACATATCCTCTGTATTCATCATCTGTGCAAGTTCAATTTCTTCCCACATGCAGTCCTATGGGTTTGCAATCAACATTTAAATATTTCAACCAGGATTTTTTAAAATAATGCATGTGTCCTCCAAGTTCCAGAGCATGCAAATAAAATTCTTTGTATGGTTCCCTTGAAATTCCCCAAACCAGGTTAGCAAAAAAGAAAAATAATATCAGCCTCCTAAAACATGAAATGGAGAGCAACTCAGAGAATAACTCACTCCAAGGAAATTCTTATTTTACAACAAATAGCTTCAAGCCTAAAAATTTATTTACATTTGAAAACAAGGAGGAGAACTCACATCTTCCAGCATACAAACAAATGCTCTTGCCAATTCTTGTATCTAGTTCATTCAGCACTGCTGTTTGATCTCTTTATTACTATAGAAACTCTCCTAGAATCCTTATAGGATAGAACTGTGAAGTAGGTAGACTGCTTTTAGTACATGTTAGATATGCAGTGTTGTTCTTAGATGGCCCCACCCAAATGCTAGAACCTACGCATTGTGATTTGGTCTGGATTTAATAGAGTGTTTATAAAAACCAGTACATTTTCTGTAAACATGGATTCAGAGCAGAATGTATTACATAAACTGAAATTTTTACTTTAAGCAGAGTTAGAGCACATGAAAGGCAGCATCAAAAAAACAAAAACAAAAACATGAAACTTTCAAACTAGTGCTGTGCTCCCTCTGCTAAGTAATGTTGCATGGTCTCTAGTCATGTGAGTTGGTGCAAATCCTGTAAATGATAGGACCTTTTTTTTTTAATTGAAGTATAATTGGCATATATTATTCTATTAATTACAGGTATACATCATAGTGATTCAATATTTATATACACTATGAAATGAACACCACAATTAGGTTAATATCTGTCACCATGAAAAGTTGTTACAATACTATCTGACTATATTTCTGTGTTGTGGAAGTTTGTACCTCTTAATCACCTATTTTGCTTATCCTCCAACCCCTTCATTCCTCTAGTAACCACAAGTGTGTTTCCTGTCTTTATCAGTCCATTTCTGTTTTGCTTTGTTTCTTCATTACTTTTGTTCTTTAGATTTCACATATCAGTAAAATCACATAATATTTGTCTTTCTCTGTCTGACTGATTCCACCCAGCATAATACCCTCTGTGTCCACCAATGTTGTCATGGAGGGCAAGATTGATTTCATTTTTGTGGGTGAGTAATATTCCATTCTATATTCACAACACAAACTCTTTTTGAGAACATTTATTGATGGGCACGTAAGTTGCTTCCATTTCTTGGCTACTGTAAATAGTGCTGCAGTGAAAATAGGGGTGCTTCTATCTCTTCAAACTCATGTTTTTGTATTCTTCATATAAACATTCAGATGTGAAATTGCTAGATCATATGAAAGTTGTAATGCTAATTTTCTGAGGAAACTTCATACTGTTTTACAGAGTGGGTGCACTAAATAACATTCCTACAATAGGGTACTAAGGTTTCCTTTTCTCCACATCCTCAGCAATGCTTGTATTTTTGTCTTTTTGTTAATAGCCACTTTGAGAGGTGGGAGGTTATATCTCATTGTGGTTTTGATTTGCATTGCCCTGGTGATTAATGATGCTGAGCAATTTTTCATATGCCTGTTGGCCATCTTTATGTATTATTTTGGAAAAAATTATATTAAAGACTTCTGCCCATTTTTTTAAATTGGGTTGTTTGTGTTTGATATTAAGTTGTGCAAGTTTTTTATAAATTTTTAACAACCCCTTTATTACATGTATGATTTGAAAATATCTTCTTCTGTTCAGTAGGTAGACTTTTCATTTTTTGATGGTTTTCTTTACTGTGCAAAAGCCTTTCAGTTTGATATAATCCCATTTGTTTATTTTTATTTTATTTCCCTTGCCTAAAGACAGTAATCCAAAAGGATACTTGCTAATCCGGTGTCAAAGAGCTTCCTACCTATATTTTCTTCTAGAAATTCTATGGTTTCAGGTGTTATATTTATTTCTATTCCACTTTGACTTTATTTTTTATGCTGTAAGATAGAAATTCAGTTTCATTCATTTTGCATGTGGCTGTTCAAGTTTCCCTGAAACAATTCATTGAAGAGCTATCTTTTCCCCATTGTATGGTCTTGTGTTCGTTGTCACTGATCAATTGACCATATATGTGTGGATTTATCTGTGGGCTCTCTGTCCTATTCCATTGATCTATGTGTCTGTTTTCATGCAAGTATCATACTGTTTTTATTATGATACCTTCGTTGTACAATTTTAAATCAGGGAGCATGATGCCTCCAGGGTATTTTTTTTGTCTCATGGGTCTTTTGTGCTTCCATACAAATTTTTTAATTATTTGATCAAGTTCTATGATATAGCCTTCAAAGACTGAATCATGAAGAAATAGAAAATATGAATAAGCAAATACAAGTAAAAGATTTATATCAGAAATTTTAAAACCACCATAAAACAGAAGTCCAGGAATAGACAGCTTCACAGGTGGATTCGACCAGTCAAGGGTTAAAAATTATGTTTCTCAAATTATTCCAAAAAGATTGAATAGGAAGAAATACTTCCAAACTCATTTTATGAGGCATTCATTTCCCTGATACCAAAATCTGACAAAGACAACAAGAACTACAATAACAATTTCAGTCCTATATCTCTAATGTACACAGATTTAAAAAATCCTCAACAAAAAATCAGCAAACCAAAGTTAACAATACATTAAAAGGATTATATACCCCAATCAAGTGAGACTTATTCAGGAATGCAAGGAAGGTACAATATTTGCAAATCAATTAACATTGTCCACCAGATTAGCAAAACAATAGGTGAAAATTATATGATTATTTTAATAGGTGCAGAAAAAGCATTTGACAATACTCAACATTTATTTATGATAAAACCTCCCCCAAAAAGTGTATATGGAAAGAACATACCTCAACACAATCAAGGCCATATAATGCAACAAATCCATGGCTAACATCATATCATCTCAAATAAGACCTATTCTTAGAGCCTCCCTCTGTGTTTGTCTCCAGGCTTACCTGTTTGATTAGTGCAGTCTGCAACAATCTTCTGTCCAACAGCTCACCAAAATGGCAAGGTTAACAGAAGGTTGTTCGATAGAACCTTTTCTTAATAGACTCAAGATACACGTGGGGTCATATTGGCTATTTTTCAAACTTTTTGTGAATTTTCAAGTTTTTTCATTTGATCATTTGTTAAAAATTGATATCCACTAAGTACAAGGAGGAAATATATTAGTCTCTCAGGCTATAGTGAGGATAAAAAGTTAGCATGATATCTGCCCTCACATCTAGTAGACAGTAAGGCTAATAACAAATGGCAAAGTGAGCATGAACAATTACATTTCTGTCAGTTATCATGAAGAAGCAGCATTGTTTGAAACAGTGAACTGGGTATGGAATTCAGAAAAAAAAGAATTCTCTGAAGAAATGACGTTACAGTAGAAACCTGAAGAGTGAATAGTGAGCCTGCACTAGATGAGAAGCAGAAGGAAAACTGTTCTGAGCAGTTTTTCAGAAAACTGAAACTTTCCCTGAGAAAATGGGCATTGCACAGACTGAAAGTCTGTGTGATGTTTTCAAGCCAGTGAGGACCTATTGGTACCAAAGAAGGTTGGAAGGGTAACTAGAGGCCAGAGCTTCCAGGAACTTCTGACAGGGCTATGGAATTTATCCAGAGCAATGGAAAGTTATTGATGGGTTTTCAGCAGAGATCATATGATTGGATTTGGGTTTTGAAAATATTATTCTGGAAGCTCTATGGAGAAAACAGAGGAAAGCAGTGATAGAAGATACAGATTAAGTCCTGAATCAATGGTCCAGGCAAATTACTGTACATTTATTGCTCCAAAAGGTAACCTATCTCTTCTTTATTCAGTGTTTTAGCATATTTTTATCTCAATACCCACAAAAGATTAGATTTGTAGGCATTTTGGAATAAATACCATTGTGTCAATATAAATTAGAATACCATCCTTTGGCCAATTTTTAGAACAATTTTTTTCACCTAGAAAGTAAACCATAGTGTTTAACTATCTTAGACTTCTCTTGAGGTTGACTAGAAGTTTTTGTGGCTTCAAATTGCAGTAACTTAATATGTAAAAATATAGCACATAATAAAAAGTATATGCATACACATACTCTTGTTCTAAAAAATGAGTATCATAAAGTTTACAATATACTAATTTTTTAAAGTATGCATGCACATACACATAGGCTGGATGGTAGCAAGTTGCATGTTAAGTTACATTCAGAGTCAACTGTTGTAAAATACAGAGAAAACAACTATTCTCAATAAAATTAATCAAAGCAATGCAATATTATAAAAATAAGGATGTTTTTAAAAACTAATCCTTATGTCTTGAGATGTATTTCAGTTATCTAGGGAAAATACTATCAAGTGCCTAGTAAGTTCTTATTGTATTGAAATCTATTGATTAAAAACTATGAATGCTAAATTTACGATGTTATTAAATCTAATTTTAATTCTTCACATTATAAATGTATCATCAAATAACTCTTATTTCTATACTTTCAAATAACTGAATTTATGTTAACTTGGTAAACCATCTTTAGTTTCTTACCTATAGAGTAGGCAGAAACATTTCAGTATTTTTCCACAAATATATTTTTCCTAGAATTAAATTTAGTTATTTTCAATTTGTTTTGGCTTTAGGTCATATATTATATTTAAGATATCATAAATTAAAGCTGCCCCAAAAATGATAGTTAGAAAAAAGACAGCTACAAAAACCACTAGACAAGTTTTCCATAATATATTAATTTCAGGCCCCAATTTCTTTCTGTGCTCTGACCTATTAGCTTCTTGTGAAGTAGCTTAAGGGTGAGGGTGAGTCAGGGAGGGAGACAGGAAAGAAGCTTGTTTATCAGAGAGGAAGAATTGTAAATTGTGGCAGACGAGTACACTTGGTCAATTTCAGATGTCGAGCATTCAATCCCATCTCCAACTTCATCACGGGAGACTTTTCAGAAAATCTCCCTTGTTAAATCTCAACATTCCTTCAGCCCCATCAGGACTCGGGTAAAGCTGTTGTCTGTGCGGGGCTTTGTATTTATTCCCAAGGCAGGCATCACCGCTGTCTGCCTTTGAGTTGGAAAATGTATTGCAATGCTGCACTCATTAATTACATATTGTATTATATATACAGGACGGAAGTCTCGTTTGTATAACTGCCTTTGTTCACATTTAGTAGTTCAGCCCTATGCCTCTTTGTGTTTAAGAAGAAACTTTATTTATACAGAAGAAAATTGAATAACTGCTAGGTAAACTGCACAGCTTCTAAACTGTTTCATTTATGTTTCATTTTATGTTTGTCAAGGCACAACAAATAATGCTCTTCCAAGTTTAAAGAAAAGTGGGTTTTATGATTATGAAGAAAAATTAAAGGGTTTTAATAATTTTAATTTCTCAGTCCAGCTTCTTTCATACTAAAACATATGGAATTAAATTCATCTGAGTATAGATTTATAAATCAAAGAAAATATTAATCATTCATTCTGATGAATATCTCATGGAAAGAGAAAAAAATCTATGAATAATGGCATCTCAGAATTAGAGGTTTTTTCCTTGAATACTCAAATATGCTTTTGATCAAATATCCCATGATATCACCCATTTATGACAAAAAATCTCAGCAGACTGAGAATAGAGGGAACATACCTCAACAGAATAAAGGCCATATATGAGAAACTTACAGACAACATAATGCTCAACGGGCAATAACTTTCCCTTAAGATCAGGAACACGATAAGTGTGTCCACTTTTACCACTCTTATTCAACATAGTACTGAAAGTTCTAGTCACAGTGATGAGACAAGAAAAAGGCATCCAATTGGAAAGGATGAAATAAACTGTCATTATTTGTTGATGTCATGATAGTTTACAGAGAAAACCCTGTAGTCTCCACAAAAAAACCACTTGACCTAATAAGTGAAATGGCAAAATAGCAGGATCCAAAATCAATACTCAGAAATTGGTGTCATTTTTGCAAACTAACAATGAAATATCAGAAAGAGAAACTAGGGAAAAATCTCATTTACTGTAGCAATAAGAAAAATAAAGTGCCTAGGAATAAATTTAACTAAGGATGTTGAGAAAATGAGAGGTAAAGTTAATGCGCTGAGGCAAGTAATAAATAAATATGTGTACTATAGTTTGATTGATTAATTTTGAATTTTGCTTAAAATACATCAAAATGTACAAATAAAAATGCAGGTGTTCATGATAATTTAAATATTTGAAAAAATATCTTTACATCAAAGAGCTATGACAGAGCAACAGGCAAAAATTATATTCTATTCTTCAAAAAATTTAAAAACAGCAAAATATAACTGTTTTCAAACACTGACCCAGAGTCATGCAGAACTGTGATCCCAGAAAAGAAGAGAAACAAAGGGAGGAAAGGCCTACAATTGCCTGACTTTCTGTCTATAAGCACATTCAGGGCCATAGAGCAGGAGCGGTGACCGTGACTAGAACATGGCATTCTCCCTGAGCTGCGTGCAGGGAGCATGAGGTATCTGTATGTTGTAAGACAGAATTCCAGAGGAGAGGAAGCTCTTCAGGAAAATAACTCACAAAATCTGCATTGTGGCCCCATGGATCTCAGCTAAATACGAACAAATGTGTGCAAAGGGTGAAACTGCATGAAGTCAGGCAAAAAAGACACCAGGGATTTGGTTGCTGAATGATTCCAAGAGAGCACACAGCACTGGGTTATTTTTCAACTTCCTCCAGCTAGGGTCAAGAGTCCTCTTTAAATAACCATAGTATTCAGTAGAAACTTCAGAAGGGATGCACTTCAATACAAGGAATAAACTACCCCTGGTGAAAAGATTACTCTAGAACTGCCCTAACAAGACTTTAAAATAAACTTCAAAAGACACGAACTGAAACAAATGTAACTACATATATACCAGAAGAAAACCCAGTGTCTTCTAAAGAAAGATAACTAAACCCAGACACTCAATAACTTAAAATTCATAAAGATCATTACTCAGTCAAAAATGCTTAGTCACAAAAAGAAGCAGAAAAATGTGACCCATTATGAAGAGAAACATCAGTCAATGGAAACAGAGTGAAAATGATCGAGATGGTGAAATTAGCAGACAAGGACTTTATAGCAGATAATATTATTATGTCCTATTCTTTAAATCAAGGGTTAGCAAACTATAGCCCAGTCCATATCTTGTCTTTACTCTGAGATCTAAGAATGATTTCATAATTTTAAAGGATTGTAAATACAAATGTAAAACAAACCAGAATCAAAGATCAATAAAAGAAAGAGACCATAGGTCCCACACAAAGTCTAAAAAATTTACTATACAGCCCTTTTCAGAAAAAGTAAATACAGTGAACACAGTAAGGGGACAAAGGGAAGATATAAATAAAATCTTAAGGGATGAAAAATACATCATTAGAAATAAAAAATAAAAAAAAAAAAAACCCTGCTCAGTGGGCCTGACAGCAGATTAGAAGCCACAGAATAAATCATGGTGAAATTGAAGACAGCAATAGAAACTATTCAAAATGAAGCAATAAGAACAGGAAACATTTTACAAAGTCCCCTATAGAAAATGTCAAGGAGTTTAACATAAATGATACTGAAATTCCAAAAAAGTTAAGGGGCAGGGAAGAAGTACATAAAAGTAGTTGAGTAGATAATGACCAAAAGACCTCTGAAAAGCATTTTTTTTAGGCATCTTGCTGTGGCAGAGACAATAGCTAAGCACCAAGATTCCTGTTCCACCTCCACCCGACAGTAGTTGCTGCGCAGCAGCTGCTCCACCAGGCCAAATGTTCCAGTGCTCTGCACATCTGGGTTAGGTCATGTAACCGTGAATAGATTTCTGGTGAATAGATTGTCAGTGAATGAGCTACCACTGACTGCTTTGCCCATTAAAACCTACAACAAGATCATTCTTGTTCTTTTTTTTCCCTCCTTCTGCTCTCTGATGTGGTAGCTCTGGGTGACCTTAAAGGCCACATGTTGAAGGCAGAGTTTCTTTCACATGAATATTTGAAATCTCTAATTTATGAAGTCTACAAAGCAAGGATGTTTGTTCATATCATATTTCTATTGTTTTTAAAAGATTGTCATATAGTAGGAATTTACATAAATGTACTGAATTAAATATGAAAAAAATGAGTGGATATAATTATGCAAACTGACCATTAAACTAATTAGATTATGATCTCTAACACATCTATGAAATAGAATAAAAAGAAAATCACAAGAAATATGTTACTATTAAAAATTAGAGGAAGAGTATGAGAACTGGTGTCAAAGGTCAAAACAAAGTAGAAGGATGAGAGGAATTGCCGAATAAATTCTAAAATCAAAATGTACATAGTGGGTCAAAAGCTTTATTAAAAATGAGAGAGAGAGAGAGACAGAAAATAACTGGAAAACACATGTTGCTATTCCATTCAGTAGGTGGAAGTTACAATAGTTAACTTTTAAATTTTACTTCATATTTAACTTCAGTAAAGTACAACTTCATTATTCATAGATGACATAATTATATATGTAAAAAATTGAAATCTAGAATAGAAGAGACTCACCAGATAAAATATACAACTTAATGTGTAAATTTAGCAAGATCACTAAATAGAAGGGTAGCATATATACATATATCAACAATAAACAATTAGAAATTGAAATTTTAAAACATCAATTCTAATAAGATAAAATTTTAAATATCATTAAAAACAGTGAAACATGAAAAGCATGAGTAAATTTCTACTTCTATACTTCTTCTTTACATACAGATCTATGTAAATAAATAGATAATCCACATGTTCAGATTACAAATCTATAAATGTGAATTCGCCCCCAGATTAATCTATGGTTTTACTGTAATCTCAATAAAAATTTGGTGTCTGTGTATGGGTTGACAAGCTGATTTTCTAATTTATCTAGAAATGCAAAGAAGCTAAGGATAACTAAGAGGATAACTAATCTTGAAGAGAAAAATATAGCTAAATAACCTGTATTAAGGCTTACTATAAAGCTACACCAATTAAAACAATGAGAAATTAAAAGTAAATATAGGCCAGCCAAACAATTGAGCAAAATAAAGACTTCAGGATCATACACACAGATACACACACAGAAACACTTAATTTTTGAAATAAAGAGTACTGCATAGCAGGTGGGAATAGAACTTTCTTTGCTTTTTAAGAACATATTTATTGAGACATTATTCATATACCATAAAATTCACCTATTTAAAGTATACAATTAAATTGTATTTAGTGATTTTCAAGATTCACCTCTGTTATAGCACATATAAGAACATCATTCTGTTTTCAATAATATCCCATTATATTGATATAGCATATTTTTAAACATCTTTTTTTTAAATTAAATGGTGTTGGACCAATTGGATATCAATACACATACAATAGTCAATTCCAGACAAAGCATGACTTAAATGTAAAAGTGAAACAATACAGCTTCTGAAATATAAGACAACACCTTCATGTCCTTAGAATTGATGAAAGTTTTGTTAAATACATACATCACACTGAATTAAAATGGGTAATTGTATTCCTTAAGTGGTTTCACTGAGAGTCCAAACACACAGTGAAAGATATTTCCAATACACATAACTTATAAGTGCTCATTCAAAATCTATAAAGAACACCTATAAATCATTAAGGAAAAGGCAAACAACTAAATAATAAAATAAAGCAAAGACTAGTATAGGAATCTTACAATGGTGAATCAACAAACTATCAATGGACATGGAAGAAAGGGACTCCACTCATTAGTTATCCATGAAAGTTAAATTAGAACTACAATGATTCTCTACTGGACACACACCAGGATATCTAAATGACAAAGATCAATATTGTAAATGCTTAGGCAAGGATATGAATCAAGTAGAATTCAAACAACCCTTGCTAACTCTGTAAATCAGCAGAGCTGCTTTGGAAAACTCGTTAGCAGCTGTCTGATAAAGCTATCCATATCCTATGACTTAAGGTTTCCGCTACTAGACGTTTTCTCAGATATGCCTCAAAGCGGTATTTATAGGGATGTTCACAGACACATCATTTATAGTAACCAGAGGAGGGGAGAATCCAATGTTCATTAAAGATAACACATAAATACTGATTTAGTCCTATAATGCATCACCATCTATCAATAAAAATGAGTAAACTATTACTATATGCAACACCATGAAGGATCTCTCAAAGAATGTTATGGGTTAAAGAGCAAATTATGTAAGATTCCATTTTACAATGTTGAAAATAGGGGGGGAAAGTCTGCGGTACTAGAAATCAGATGGGTGTTTACACTCAGGGAAGGGCAGGGTAGTGACTGGGAGGAAGTATTCAAGAGATTTCTGACTTTCTGGTAACTATTCTGTTCTTGATCTGGGTGCTAGTAACAAGGCTGTGTTCATTTGGTGAAAATTCATCATGCTGTACACTTAAAATTTGTGTTTTTTCTGTATATATGTTATATTTTATTTTAACAATTACTTTATTTTTATTATTTTTACTACTTTATTGAATTTGTTGTTTTTATAATTTTTTAAAAAAAGCTTTATTAAATAAGAAGGAAAATTCTTCAAAAGCATACATTATTCTTCCAAGGTTTCCATTATTCTCTTCATAAATATCACCTTTCTCTCAAGCTGGTATTATCTACTCTTTATTTCAACTACCCTCCAGGTACTGATGATTCCACTGTCTCTATCATTCAGTTCCATCCTCTTCATCATCCATCTAACTGCCTAAAGGGAATATGTAATATTAATAAAACATATCAACTAATTTGGGTAGCAATTATTCTTCCCAAAATCTTTGTTCATTTCATAGTGATTGATTGTATAAACTTCAGTTGGAGGAGTTAATTCTCATCTGGAGAATGAGCTCTCAGAAACTGTGGGAGTTTGAAAAAGTGGCTGAGAATGAGTAAAATGGAAGAAACAGTTATTTAGTAATGAGGAATCTTTGCTTCCAAGATTTGGACTGAAAATGTTATGAGGCAGAAATAGTATCATGTGTTTACTGATCTAGTTCATCAGGAAGACTGCACATGCCACCACCCAGACAGTTAGGATGATGCCTTGAAGCTATGGGATGTCCAATGGGAAGTGAGCAAAAGTGACTTAAGTCACATCCAAGCTTAGCCCTTAAAAATACCCCTTCAGATCCTCTCTGTCACAGAATGCCATAGACCATGAATTTAATGCCATCTTCTCCTGCCCTTTCATAATTTATTTTCTACAGTGAATCCTGGAGTATATATTTTTTATTGTTTATGTAATTACAGTTGTTCTTGCTTTTTTTCCCTTTTCCCACCTCTACCCAGCACCACCCTCTTTCCCTCCTAAGTCAATCCCCATATCATTGTCTGGTCTGTATCCATGTGTCATGAATACACGTTCTTTGGTTAATCCCTTCACCATCTTTCATCCACTCGCCCCACCGCAGGCTCTGGATACTGTCAATCTGTTCTATGTATCATATGCTTCTATTTCTATTCTGTTCACTAGTTTATTATGTGCATTAGATTCCCCATATAAGTGAGACTATGTTGTGTTTGTATTTCACTGACTGGCTTATTTTGCTTAATATAATGTTCTCCAGGTCCATCCATGTTGTCACAAAAGTTAAGAGTTTTTTGTATTTTTTACTGCTGTGTAGTATTCCACTGTGCAAATGTTCTATAGCTTTTTTTTATCTACCCATGTACTGATGGTCACTTAGACTATTTCCGAATCTTGGATATTTTAAATATCACTGCTATGATGATAAAAGAGCATATTTTTTTTGTATTGGTGTTTTCAGAATGTTAGGATATATTCCCAGAAGTGGAATCACTGAGTCAAAAGGGAGATCCATTTTCAATTTTTTCAGGATACTCCATGTTGTTTTCCACAGTGGCTGCACCAGTCTGCGTTCCCACCAACAGCACACTCAGGTTCCCTTTTCTCCACATCCTTGCCAACACTTGCTGTTTATTGATTTATTGATGGCAGCCATTCTGACAGGTGTAAGGTAATATCTCATTGTGGTTTTAATTTGCATCTCTCTGATGCTTAGGAATGTTGAGAATTTTTTCATATGTCTATTGGCCATCTGTATGTCCTTTTTGGATAAGTGGCTATCAGGTCCTTTACCCATTTTTTAAAGATTTTATTTATTTTATCTTTAGAGAGGAAGGGGAAGAGAGAGGAAGAAAAATATTAATGTGCGGTTGGCTCTCTTGCACCCCCTGATGGGAACTGGCCTGCAACCCAGGCATGTGCCCTGACTGGGAATTGAACCACGCTCTTTTGGTTCGCAGGCCCATGCTCAATCCACTGAGCTACACCAGCCAGGGCTCCCTTACCCATTTTTAATTGGGTTGTTTGTCTTCCTGGTGTTGAGTTCTGTTAGGTTTTCTCATATTTTGGAGATTAAACCCTTATCATTTGTATCATGGTGAAAATGTTCTCCCATAGATTGGGTTTCCTATTCATTTTGCTGATGGTTTGTTTAGCTGTGCAAAACCTTTTTAATTTGATATAGTCCTGTTTATTTATTTTCTCCTTTGTTTCCAATGCACTAGGAGATATGTCAGCAAAAATATTGCTACACAAGATATACCTATGTTTTCTTCTAGGATTTTTATGGTTTCACAACTTACATTTAAATCTTTGATCTATTTTGAGTTTATTCTTGTGTGTGGTGAGTTGGTGGTCTAGTTTCATTTTTTTTTTCAGGTATCAGTCCATTCCCAACACCATTTATTGAAGAGCCTGTCTCTGCTCCATCGTATACTTTTGCTACCTCTGTCAAATATCAATTGATCATATGTCCGTGGATTTACTTCTGGGCTGGCTCCTTGTTCTATTCCATTGATCTATATGTCTACTCTTATGCCAGAGGGATCATAACTCAACCTAATAAAGGTCATATGTGAAAAACTCACAGCTAACATCATTTTCATTGGGCAAAACTAAAAGCATTCCCCTTAAGATCAGGAACAAGACAGAGATGTCTGCTTTCACCACTCATATTCCTCATAGTTCTGGATGTCCTAGCCATAGCAATGAGACAGGAAGAGAATAAAAGGCATCCAAATTGGAAAGAATGAAGTAACACTGTCATTATTTGCAGATGACATATTGTACATAGAAAACCCTAAAGACTCCATCAAAAACCTACTAGACCTAATAAATTAAGCAAAGTAGCAGAATCCAAAATCAATACCCAGAAATTGATGGCATTTTTATGAGCTCACCAATAATGAGCTATCAGAAAAAGAAACTAAGAAAATAATCCCATTTACTATTACAACAAAATAATAAGGTACCTAGGAATAAATTTAACCAAGGAGGTAAAAGACTTGTACACAGAAAACTGTAGGGCACCAAATAAGGAAACTGAGAAGGATACAAATAAATTGAAGCATATACTATGTTTATGGATTAGAAGAATTAACATAATTAAAATGTCCATACTACTCAAAGCAGTGTATACATTCAGTGCAATTTCTATTAAAATACCAATGCATACTTCACAGAACTAGAACAAATATGTCCAAAATTTATATGGAATCAAGAAAAGATCCCCAATAGCCTCAGCAGTCTTGAGAAAGAACAAAGCTGCAGGTTTCACAGCTCCTATTGTCAAACTATACCATAAAGTCACTGTAATAAAAAACCTACAGTATTTTTTGAAAGTGGGAATCAGATCATGTCACACATACTCTCCTATTTATAAGATTTTAATGGCTTCCCTTGAATTTGGAACAAGACCAATGCACTTACCATGGCCTTAAATGATCTTAATTCACAGAACTCTCAAGATAACAAAAAACAGAGAGCAGTAACTACAAGATCAAGATGGGTACCAAACTTATAATGGATATTGAATGGGTGAGAAATCAATACTTACTGCATTAAATAGTTGTGATGTCAGGATTTGCTTATTATTATATAAACTATGGAAAGTCCATACTACTGAAAATCATTTCATCGATGAATTTTTTAAAATTTCCAAAAATAAGGAATTTTCAAAAATAAAGAATTTCCATTTCATACTTAAATTTGATGTATTTTGAGAGGCTTTCTCCCAGTTCTATATTTTAGGACAGTAATTCATGTCTTGTGTTTATTTTTATAAATCACATGCAATGTTCTACCATTTTATATATGGTAGTTTACCATTTATAAATTACAGAACTTGAGTCCAGTTTACTTGAAAACAGAAAATTTAAAATTTGAGTGCACCTTTAACTTATTTTATGGAAGACAAGATTCATTTTGGAAGCAAGCATTTAACCCTGTTTATAAGAAACAATGTCTACCATTCTCATCCTTGTATTTTCATTGCTTGGAAGTATGTTTAGTACTTAACTGGGTAACCAGAGTAACTACCTTAAATGATCCTGAAAAAAAAAAATGGCTTTGGAGGATAGATATCACTGACTTTCAAGTGGATTTTGAATGATTTCTGGTACAATTAGAGTATGTACCTCCTCCAGTTCAATCTTACTGACATCTTTATTGTATCATTCCAGGTGTAAGTGCAAATCATTTTAATAAGAAAGATATTTTTACTTTCAACCTTGTCTAACACTGTTCTGAAAATGATAATAAACAGTCATTAAACTTAGGGTATTTTTCAAATCTTTTCAGATAGACACTGGGTTCTTTAAAGACAGAGGTTTGATACAACTAATAGTACTTATCTATTTGAATATTCATTTTGTGCCAGTCACTATGCTATCAATTTTTTCTTGTCTATTTCTCACTATATTTTGCTTGATTTTCTTATCCATGCTCTATCATTTCTCAGTGGGACCAAATTAACATCCAACCAACTTCAATCCCTCCTTCTTCATTCGTCCCATTACAACACATTCTCACATGGAAGTGAAAAGTATTATTTTAATGGAAATTAGATAATGCCATTCATATATTCCTAGTTGGTTTATGACATTCTAACAGCTTTTCTTGAATTTGAAATGAAACCAGGGCTCTTACCACAACCTTAAATGATATTAATCCATGGATCTCTCAGTAAAGTCAGGCCACAGTAATCATTTTTCATTTTCTTAAACTTAACAAAGTTCCTTCTGTCTTGAGGAACTTTGCTATAACTATTCCCTCAGCTGTTGTCTTCTTTCTCAAGGTCTTCTAAGGCAGCCTGTGTAATGCCACTCAAACCAGTGAGGCCCTCCTTGACTAATCACTATCTCAGCTACAGCCGTCCCTCGTCAGCCTCTATCACATCACCTTGTTACATTATTTTCATTCAACTCATCACTGTTTGGTAATTGTTGCTGTTGTTTCCTGCTTTACCTGTAAAATACAATTGCCATGCCCTCTTGGCTACATTACTCATACATTGGTCAGAGTACTATCCTAAGCATCAGAACAGATAGCTAGCTTATGTTAGGTACCTAAATAGTATATGATTTGATTAAATATATAATTTTACTCCTCTGTATGTCCAGGAAATTTCTTGAACAATTATATGAAATGCAGTATTGTGCTGAACTTGAAACTCAGTGTTCTTGAATCACAGAGACCTAGAGGTAAATTTGATCCTTATGAACTGTGTAAGCTAAATGATTTTACTTAAACTTCTAAGCTAGTTTATTATTTGTAAAATTATATTTATTCTGATAGTGCCTGCCTATTGACATAAATGTTGCTAACAATCTCTCACTTACATATTTTCTGGGTTTTGTTTTGTTTTGATCAGTATCCCAAGAGTTCTATTTTTGTTGGTGAGGAGAAGGATCCACAAGGTGATGCACAATTGACTTGTTACTCCCTCTGGCAAAATTGTCACAGCAGGGAGACAGAGAAGACACTCTTGGTCCCATATATTTCATTTCACTCTTGCCATCTGCACTAGTAAAATGACAGGTTTGCTGCTGCTGCTTGTTCCTCATTTTCTGCTACAAAATAGGGTAGTAAGAAGAGAATAGGAAGTGAGAAAAAAGTAGCAAATTGTTGTTATGAAAAAGCCCTATGAAAAGGCAAATTATGAGAGCACTTTTAGTATAATTTGAATTTTTTACAGTGCCTGATCACTGAAAAATAAGCTCTTTCCTAATCTGCCCCTGAATTTACTATACTTTAATATCAGTTTGTTTTGGAGCCTATTTCTAACCAACAAAATTCAGAAGAAAGTAGGTATGTAATGAATCACAAAGCAGATAATTTTGGTTAATAATTACTAATATTCATTGTGTTCATAAAGGAAATTTTCTAGGCCTTTAAAATAATATATCAAATTTAATCCTAATAATACCTCCGTAAGGAAAGCAGAACAAGATGAAACAATTATTTGTGTTCTACAGGAAGGGAAACTGAGGCAGAGAGTGGTCACTAACTTACCCAAGATAACACAAGTTAAAAAGTGCTAGTGCTAAATTACAAAGGAAACCATGGAAGTGAATAGCTTTAACCACTGTACACAGTGCAGAGTGATACAAAATGCAAGTTATGAAAACTCAAGTATGTACTACACCACCAGACGCATGGAGACAACACGGGGAAATAAAGGATGCCCAAAGGAGAGGAAACCAAACCAAACCACAGAAATAGGATTGTCCTTTTCACTTTTTCTAGACAGCCACTCCTGACTAGCTCTAAACACATGTAATAAAACAAAACAATGTTCATCAAAAAATCCTATCTGTTTGTCATTCTCTATATTTGAATTAGAGTTAATAGAAAAAGTAGTTAAATACACAGTATAAAATTTTGTATTGGGTAAACAGGTTAAATATAAATGTTATATTACATTTTTGGATTTGTTTTATTAGTAAATTATAATCACAAGAGTATAGTGATTTATGAAAATAAAACTATTATAGCATTTCTATAGTTTCTATGTTATTACTCTATTATTTTCTCAAAAATGTGGATTTTAAAGAGTACTTAAATTTTTATTTAAAATATTTAAATAATTCACATACAATGTTTATAGTATACACTAGAAATAATTTTTAATGTTTTTAAATGCATGATTAGGGTGTTAGCCTAAACACAATGAAAAATCTGCATACATACATAAAAATATATACACATCCCTAAAATATTTTAAAAATGGGTTACAGTGAATCCTTCTACAACCTACTTCAAGTAGAATACTTTTTAAAAAGTTTATAGTCTGATTATGCAATATGACACAGAATGTTCTTGTACAAATTCATGATTTTATTATAGTAATGTTGACAAAATCTATAACATCTTGAAATATTTCCACTTAATTAAAAATTATAGGCTTCCCATGTCCCTTGAGAAATTGATTCTTACTAAAATTAAACAAACAATTAAATCTGGTCCCTTATTATTTTGTTTTATTATTTATTCTAAAGTAAATTAGTATTTGTATTTTTGTATTGTAAATGTACAATATGAGGGCCAATGGTCAAGATATATCTTATTTTCACATTGGTTTAATATGATTGTCACTTCTGTTCTCTTTCTTCCAGTTATTTATTTATTTTATGGTAATGGTATAACCCACAATTACTTGTTAGCATAAAATGAAATCAAAGGAGAAACTATGCATATTATTATTTCATAATTTTTGTTGATTGACCTTTAGAGATAGGATAGTAAAAAACTAGGAAAATTCCTTGGCCAGTGGAATAGGGAAACAGATAGCTGAACACAGTGACCAAGCAATTGACAGCCAGATACAAAAGTTCACCTCCCTGGAGAAAACATGGAGTCCCCAGTCCTATTTCACCTCCAGGCCCAGAAAAGCAGCAAAACCAGGTGGAGGACACCGGGATCAACTGCAGTAACTAAAGAACCCCTGCCCTTCCACTGACCAATCAGAGGAGACCATGACCCTGAAAGGGCACACCCGGAGAGATTATGAATATTCTATTGAAACCCTCTCCTGAGACCTGCTCTAAAGTTCCCACCTGCAAGAAAGAGGTAAAAAGCCTCAACACAAAGCACGCAGCAGGTGTGCGCTCTCCGTGTGGGGAACAGCCCTCACCATTTCCTTTTTCTTCTCCTCCCCCCACTTCTTTCTTCACATACACCCCTCTCATAGACTCTAAGGCAATCAGCACCTGGTAGCTTGTCCCAGGCTAATTCCCTGAACCTGTCCCCAAAGCCTCGTTTTCTCTGACTTCCCAGTGAGCTCAGCAGCCCAGCCTAGGCTCTCCTGTTGCTTCTTCTACGCTAAGCCCTTCCTTGTTTCACAGTCCCTACTTTAATAAATGCGATCTCCTAGTCACCTAACTCCTGTTGTGAAACCTTCCCTGCACAGTCAAGAACACACTCAGTGCCAGGCCTCTGTCCAGTAACAGTTTAACGGTAATACAACTTCATATTTCAAAACAAAGTGTTTTTATATACATATGAATGTGTTGGTCAAAACTCGATTTTCTTCTGATCAATTACAAACTTCCAAGTTAAGAAGAAATAAAATGAAAACATGAATACCTCTGATCAATGGCTTATGCCACATGTAAAAGTAAATCTGTTTTAATCTGTTTAATAGATAATATGAATGTCAATCTTATATAACATATTACTATAAGAAATATGTATCTGATTTTAATACAATAAATGTTGCTATAGCAAAAATGCATTTATCAAAAATTATAGCCAGCCCATAGCTTACCTATAAATTTTTAGCTGTGTATTGTTCATTCAAAACCTTGGCACCTACTATTTATCTGGGTCACTCTTTCATGATGTGAATTACCATGTGCTAGAGAATACAATCTAATTTTTATAGAGTCCAAACACATTATAACTGGGAAGGTTAAGTATGACCACTATGGAAAGCAGTATGGAATTTTCTAAGAAAACTAAAAATGGATCTACCTTTTGACCCAGCAATTCCACTGCTAGGATTATATCCTAAGAACCCTGAAACACCAATCCAAAAGAACCTATGCACCCCAATGTTCATAGCAGCACAATTTACAATAGCCAATTGCTGGAAGCAACCTAGGTGCCCATCAGTAAATGAATGGACCAAGAAACTATGGTACATTTACACAATGGAATTCTATGCAGCAGAAAGAAGGAGGAGCTCCTACCCTTTGCAACAGCATGGATGGAACTGGAGAGCATTATGCTAAGTGAAATAAGCCAGGAGGTGAAAGACAAATACCATATGATCTCACCTTTAACAGGAACCTAATCAACAAAACAAACAAACAAGCATAATATAACCAAAGACACTGAAATTGAGAACAGGCTGACAGTCACCAGAGGGGAGAGGGGAGGGAATTTCAGGGGGAAAAGGGAAGGGTTTAGAGCAACAAGTA